>OY292516.1:9766322-9818711 GCA_958496365.1 Subacronicta megacephala | reverse complement strand
AACTATTTGGCCTTGCTAGAGATAGAACTAAATACGCTAAATAGAAACTCTGGAGATATTTATAGGCTCCTCCTCAGAGGCGGCGTAAGACCTAAATTTGATGTGGGCAAGATTCATTTTGCGGGGCCCTCTGCCAGTGCAACAAGACGGTCGCGAGGGCCATAGGCGGTAACCCACGTCGCCCCATACTTTACGCCGCCACTGCCTCTTGCTTTTTGTCAATCTATATTACCTAAGCAAAGCCGCGGAAAAATCTTTAATTTTATTGTTATTACTTTATGTCAGGAATGTGATATCACGAGGATGTTGGAATAGGGGATTGTTTTGATTAGATTGATACATAATTTATGAGTATATTTAGGGCCAAATACAACAGAAGGTTACATTACTTACAGTTTGTTCGAAATAAGTAAGCCGATCGGAAGTTAGCCGTTCCGAACTACCACGGTGATAAAATCCTTTAATTAAGTGTTTTTAATACATAAATATCGAAATTAGTAAAACAAAATCATTAGAAATGTGAAACATAGACGACTTTTAATTATCTTTACACACTCTTTCTATTAAAATTTACCACTTCTAAACCACTTTGCAGACAACTTCCGATCGGCTTACTTATTTCGAACAAAACTGTATTTTTCCCCATCTGGACAAATCTAAAATATTTGGCAGATTTAAATTTTTGTCGAATAATCTAAGTTATTTATTGATTATAATTTTCCCATATACTTACTTTTTCCATTACTTTGTAATACTGTTGTTTCTAGTGCGCCATTGGCCTTTCCCGACTGATAATATCCTTGGTAAGGTCTACATCATAGTGTCTAGAATTGCCCTGAAGTCTGAGCCGACGACACCCAGTGTGTCAGAGTAGTCATTGCTCTTGATAGTAGTTCTCTTCTTCGCCAAACGTTTTGCTTTGATTGCAGCTATCTTCTCCACTGACATGGCTTCCGATAAGGACCTGATGCAGATGATCTTGAATTTTATATACATACGTATTGTCACGCCTGTCTCCCATGGGGGTAGGCAGAGACTATAGATTTCCAGTTGCTACGATCCTGGCACACTACTTTCGCTTCATCTACATTCATTTTATATGGTTGGTAATAATTGCTAGTGCTTATAGAAATCTTATTCTAATGAATATCATTATTGTAAAAATTCAATCCTATCTGATTATAGGCAAGATATTATTCAGATATCAGTCTGTTACAGAAAAAGGTTAAGGCTCAAGTGTCAGGGTTGGGTGCGAAATTCAATTTTTTCTTGGTTTTTCGCAAATTATTCGGCTATACTAGGTACATAGAAGTTGAAATTCTGACATCAACAATAAAATACCCACAATTGAGTCAAAAACCTTTGCTTAAAAATCACTATCGTCGCTAGCTTTGCTTAAAATCCAAGAATTTCGTGCCCAACCTGTCGCTTTAGCCTTAGGTTTCAAATCTGTGCTATCTTCTTAGAAGTAAAGATCCTTCACAAATCCCAAATGCAGTAATAACAGTACCTATCATACTGACAACAATTTAAAAAATACTGTGGTTAGTGATTACCAATGAAGATGGATAAGTATTATTACCAAGTACTCATCATGAAAGAAAATGAATTGTTGATTGTGTACTGCTTTCAAAACTTGCTGATGATGTCCCGAAAATAAGTGATCTGGACCTAATCACTGTTCACTATACCAACCAGAAACTTGGGAGTTAAATAGATTTTGTCAGGTAAAATTGAGTTTGAGCTGGATTGCAATCTAACTCGAACTCAATTTTACCTGACTATTATGTTTTTTATCTGCCACCCTGCCTACCAACTTCCCTATAAATTTAGGTAAAGTTAAACGTAAATTTCAAAAAGAAATACATAAGTAATATTAGTAGTAGTGCCTCTCTGGCATATCTACATGCCAACATGAATAGGCCATCATAACCAGTGAAGTACTTCCGTCTGACAGGATATCGATGTCAGTAGCAGCATACATACAGGTGCATTTCATATGGTCAGTGTGGAGCGCCAGAGGACTAATTATAAGAGAGAAAAAAAAGTAAATCTCACTTGATATTATCAACTGTGACAGATGCTTCTTTGGGTGCATCAAGTCTTGCAGCAAGTTGTTCTCGTACTTTCTGCACATGGGTTTCCTCAATGCGAGGTTTCTTTGCTGCAGATTCACCTCCATCATGGTCATGAGTACGTTTCACCTTCAATAATGAAGTAACATAATGAAATATTTTGTTTTGTAATTGTACACAAAATTAATCATTATTTATATTGATTACCACTCCTTTACCTGTGTCGGTATTTCTAGTGGGGCACTCTTATCAATAGAGGCACAAGTTGCAGTTTCACCATTCAAATATGCCAATAATTCTTTACGATCCGGTCGACGCACAGCCGGAATGTTTGCGGCCTGTAGAAATTGAGAGTGTCACTGAATATCCGTACCAAAGAGTTTTATGACAAGACAAGCAATTAACAGTACTTACAGCTGCCTGTCTCACATATACTGGATGTGTCAAGAGAATATTTTTCAGGATGAAGAGGAGACACTCCAAGGTATAGTATTCCTTGTCATTACCCTCTTTACCAGACCTAGAACAATAAGATGTTATGAAATCAAAATAAAACATATTGTACCATTTGTCACGAACGAGAACCAAAACTATTAATACTTACCCCCACATAAGATAGTTAGTTTTAACATTTTTAGGCCAAGAAAATTCACCAAAAATAATTTGATTGTCACGTTCAATTATTTCTTTCTTGTTTACGTTGTATTGGCGAAGTAAACTCAGCGGGTCCGCCATGATTACCTTCTTCAATCACTGCAGCGTGTAGTTTCCACTTCATAAAATAAGAATTAAGATTCAGAATCGAGTTACACATAAAGCCAAATAAAATCTGTAATACAAAATGTATCACAATTGTGTAAACCAAAAATTAAATCAATCATTTATGTAGGCACATTACCAACGACCACACATCAACACAGAATAATAAAATTGTGACAGACAAGCACGACAACACACGACAATCAGTGTTGCCGTTATGATAGTCTTGTTTGTAGCTAAATAAATTAAAAAAGTGGCCAGTTTTATAAGAAAAATCGCTTTCGAAATGTGGCTAGAAGTGGCTAAATATCATCATATTCTTTGCCTACTTTAATATTCTATTAATATTGATAATATTATTATACAGGGATAGGGTTCTGTGGGTTTAATTAAAAGTGTCAAAACACACGTCAGAAAATGTATTAAGAAATAAAAACTGGTTACAAATATTTGAATGTCGTAAATCGTACCTACTACATAAAAATAAAATGATATAAGTACATGAAAATAACCTCTAGTTATATTTTTTACATTCAGTCAATTCAGTAGTTTTTCGTCAGGCGCTTTGTGATTAGTGAATTTACAGTATACTTGTAGTTTTAACCAATTTACCTATTAATGTAAAACTTTAAGATTTACATTATACACAAGTCTGTTTCAAAGTACCGAGATATCAAAAGTAACGAGTAACGTAACGATACTATAGTAACTGTAGTTAGAGTACTGATTGTTAAAGTAACGAATACATCAGGGTACGCTATTTTTCGTTACTTTTACACCCTTACACCTCTAATGCGGACTACTACTACTTTTTTTTTACGGCCCTGGATACAAGTCCTTTAAGCCTTACTACTACTACTAATTGATGGTGTTGCCTACAATTAACTAACTAACTAACAAAAAAAAAAACTAATTTTAGTTTTGTGGTAGATTGGTAATGTATGGTGGTATTAGTCGGTAGACCTCTAATAATAATAAAAGTAGGTTTATCAATCTAAAAATCAGCCAGAAGTGGCTAGACATATTTTGGTGGCTAAAATGGTTTTCAATTTGGCTAAAACCGTTGAAAATCCGCTAGATCTAGCCAGAAAGTGGCTAAAACGGCAACACTGACGACAATCCCACCATTCATAGACTAGAGGAGACTACCATTGACCACAGACGTACACAAAAAAACAGGATCACAAAATCAGTCAGTTGAGCTAGATTACAGTTTGTTTGAAATAAGTAAGCCGATCGGAAGTTAGCCGTTCCGAACTACCACGGTGATAAAATGCTTTAATTAACCCGTCAAGTAATGCATGTTTGCATTGTGTCTACAATATTGTAGACACAATGCAAAATCTATTGTTATGTCCTCATGAGGAAACTGTATGCATTGACGGGTCATGTGTTTTAATACATGAATGTAAACAAAATCATTAGAAATGTGAAACTTTTTTCGATTTTGTACCATAAGAGATGACTCTCCTTACTTCTACACTCCATAGCTCGAAGGTACTGAGTATGGAGTGTAGAGACAGCCTATAATATATCAGATGAGACGGTTAATAACAGTTCTAAAACCTTCCGAAATGGCGCGGGGGTAGACAAAGGGTATGGTATAAATGTAGCAATAATTGTACAAGAATTAAAGTACACCCAGAAAAAAAAAATATAACCATATAGAGTTATTATAAGAAAACGTGTAGCTAGAGTGATTTTATTTCCTGAACTGTGAATAGTACGTTTATAGATTTTTATCATTTAAATTTATGAAAAAGTGTGTGAATAATACAATAGTTATGGGTAAAAATTGTAGGAATCGGTTGAGCAGTTTTAATAATATCAACAAAAATAAAAAAAATATTTACATCGATGATATTATCATTTACTCCGAAACATCGCTGTCTTATTGGAGTAGGGCGTTTAGTTGGCTAACAAAATTAAAAAATAAAATTACTTTTAACAAAAAGTAGACATAATTATTTTATTATTTTTTGAAGGCGGATCAACTTTTTTGTTAAAAGTAATTTTATTTATGAAAAATTTACTTTATAACCTATAAGTAATTAATTTTTTAGATGCAAAAAATAATTACTTATAGACAAAAACATTTTTATTATCGTTTTGTTCTTGATGAACTTTTTTACTCTAATTTTAAACACATTCATTTCTTTATTTTTATTCAATTATTTATTTTGTATAGTATATGATTCTTTCTTCTTATTCATTCATTTTTTTTATAAATGATACACAAAAAATCATCAATTATGTTTTTTTCCACTTTATGAGATTTTTAAAAAGCGCGCCTTTAAAATTTACCCTGATGCTACTGTGGCGCTACCCTAATTTAATGCATTTTTACGGACACTTTTTCATGTACACACACTGTACAGGTCAACCTATACAAATCCAGTTTAAGCTGATCTTGCATTGTATAGGCTTGTCATATAATAAGAAGTTAGCGTAAACTGTTTTTATATAGCTTGATGTGTAGCCGTGCGTAAACAGATGATTCTCCTTACTTCTACACTCCATAGTACTGAGTTATGATTGTCACTGATCTCAATAAATTTAAGTTTAAGGCTAAAGCGTCAGCCTTGGGCGCGAAATTCCATTTTTTCAGTAATTATTCGGCTATAACACCTTCTGGATATGTATGTATGTACAGTAGAACAATAACGTATTCACGATTGAGTACTACAACTTTCGCATAAAAATCGTTATCGTAGAAGATTTTACTGTAAAAAAGAGAATACAGCCAAAAATCACTATAAAATTAACACCTAAATCTCCGTTAAGTAATTGTAAATTGTCACACTTACTTACACAACTACTTTGTAAATTACTTTTCTCATTATACGACATTAATTTAGTTTTTACAATTTTCGAAACTAAATATAATATACAATATACATATACCTACTAGTGACATCTAGGGTCTATTAAATCATGATAACGGTCTTTTTCTATGTATTGATAGGTGGCGCTACCTACAACAAATTATAAAAATTGTTTTCTAAACATGGCTGCCGGTCGAGTTTCAGTTTAGTGATATTTTCTTGAATTTTGTCTTAGTATCAAATATATAATCAAAATAAAAACTTGGTGAATTGTGTTAATATGACATAGTAGTTTTATAAAATGACTTCCACGCCGAAGACTGATAAATGCGGACAAGGTAAGCTATGTGTAACACTATGCTTTTCATTATTTTATAATTTATTACATTTTTGTTAGTCTGTTTCTCTATTTCTATTTATATTTTCTAAGTCAAAGCACACGAAATTGATACCCACACGGCACGCTTTATATAATATGAACTTCAATTGTATTAATTTATCGCTAAAGAGAAATATCTTTGTGTAGGTAGGTTTAGTAACTATGTCTATGAGTAGGTATTTTTGTTCAGAGTGAAAAAATCTATTTTTTTCTCTAATATAAATAATGTACATATTACTATTCAATGACATAATAAAGGTTGATACTTTTGCTTTCCAATGACATTTACCCACAAATAAAAATGTTGGTACCTATTGTTTTACGAAAATATTTTCGGTGCATAAATCAAAGTTCTGCTTAACTAATACTTTTCAGCACTACACACCAAAAATTATTATAAAACAGCTCAATCCACAACCGATTGATTATACGAAATTAATATGGCTTTTATGATTTATTCACAAGAGAAATAATTCGTTCTGAATAGGTGGATGACCCTCAATATTATTGAGATGGGAAGAAAATTCTTCTAAATAATTCGTCCCTCATCACTACAAAAAGTAGGTAGTTAATTTTCTCTCCCCAACCAAAGGCAAATAGCTTTTCTACAAAATGAGTTCTACTCCGAAAGTAGTGTGCCAGGATAGTAGCAAGTGAAAATCTCTGCCTACCCCCATGGGAGACAGGCGTGACAATATGTATGTATGTACAATATGAGTGAGACCATGTAAACAAACAACTATTATAAATCCTATCAATAAATTGTCTTTAACTGTTACGAAGTAACTCTATTTTTGTTTACATTTATATTAATAAATAACAGGATTATAATATGCGCAGCTATTTATATTATGCACATAAATAACATAATTATTAATGTGAGATCTTTGTATAATATACATTACTTTAATTAAACCTAATTTTGTAGTCATTTTTAACTTGCCACTTGCTGTTAATTAACATTCATTGTTACTTGAATAGGAATATATTACTTCTTTTGTTTTCATAATGTATCAATATACCTACTACTTAATTTGTTTAATTTTGAACAAATAAATTGTTAAATAATGATGGATAAATAAACAAAAAAAAATTTTTTTTCATGTAATCCAGGTATAATTTGCTCAAAATTCCAATTATATTAGTACATATTTAATTTTGAGTTAATATATTTTCATAAATGCAAAACAAATGTTGACATTTACAATATAAATAAATATACAGATTTTTTTTTATGAAGTTCTTAAATATTTGGGTTTAAAGTTTTGGTGAGCATTTCTCTTTTTTTTTGCCACAGTTTCAAAAAGTCGACAAAATTTTAAATATAAGAAAAATAATTTTTTTTTCTTGAAAACATATAGTTTATTTCATTAACTTTTATTTTTTTGACAAGGACCCATTTTTTATTTAGGATTTTTGTGAAAATATTATGAAAAACAAAATAGAGGCAGGCTTGAGGTTTTTATTTTGTTACTTTTATTTGTCAACATATTACATTAAATTCGCGGCTTCTCTGTCCAGAATGGTGATATTCTTAAACTTTATGATTAATTTAATAACACCATTGCAAAGAAAGTCTAAGAAAAGTCAAAACCATATCTACATTAGGCGCTTTAAGTTTTTTTTTGTTACCCTTGACATAAAATAAATTTAAAGTTTTGATAATTTGAAAAATAGGCAAAATGGAAGGCTTGATCTTACTTTTTATAAAAACTTTGATCATCCTTCAGCTCCATTATAAATTATATTGTTTTATAACAATAAATAAATACAAAAAACGGAAAATGAGAACGAAATGTTTTTGGGACAGTAACAAAAAAGGAGTCGTTGGTAACGAAATAGAAAATACTAAGCTGTATCTACATTGCCTATTATTTATTAGAAAATATTTTTTTATATTTATATTTAGACTTAATTCTTTCTAATTTTTTTTCCTAATCTGTTCTAACTTTTCCGGGTTTTGTTTAAATTTTTCTCTATAGCGTTTCATTTTTTCTGCCGAGTTAATGGCATTTTCTTATACTGTTGAATGTAAACATAGCTTTATAATTCCGTTTTTGTTACTCAAATTTCCGCTTATACGTTACTATGCAAAAGTAACGTACTAAGTGTTTAATTTTTTCAAAATATTACTTTGTTAGTTAAAATTTAAGTAACGCCTATTACTTTATACCAAAATTAAATGTTAGTTGTTTTTCTATGATGGTATGATAAACACGTAGTAAATAAGTTCAGCTTATCTTAAAAAAACAGTCACAAATACTGGAGCGAGTTTTATTTGAAAAGTGGAAGACGTGTTTGAGCCTCAAACCTCGAGACGGGACTGACTTATAAATCAATATGGCCGTCTTAAATGGCGCATACAGTGTTGCCAAATTATAAATAATGTATCTAAATGGCAGTTTTCTAAATTTAACACATCATAAATGGGTAACAAAAACTGAAATTCAATTTTGGAACTTTCTCTGGGACAAGTTTAAAATTCATATATCCTTTAAAATTTAAAACAAATTACTCCAAAGGCAACGTAATTAGAACCTTTATACCGCATGTAACAATTTAAAACAAAAATTTCGGTATAGTTTCTTTGAACTTTATCAAAATAAATGAGTTTGAAATAACGAAACGTGAAATGGGACATGCGAATTTATATACATTGTAAATTTCGATGGTTTGTATTTAGTTGAAAATTTTAATTATGTACTATACTATGTACGATTCTTAAAATATTTTATGTGAATTTGTAAAATAAACATGCTCCTAAGCAAAACGGTAACAGAAACTTATATATTTTATAAAAGTTATTCATCTACAAAATTATGGGACATCCCACAAGTACGTAGTGGCAAAAAAAAAGAGAAATGCTCTGGTGAGTATTTAGCCTCTCACAAACCCCACCCAAAACTGGCTTGCCCTGCCCTTTTTCCACAAAATAAGTGTTAGCATAGCATTTGTACTGTGCATTGTTTTGTGACTTTAAACATTATAGTACAGTAGGTATGTTCTCTGTACAGCATAAAAATATGATTTTTCCTTCCCTTCCCTTCTTATACATATTAAAAAAAAAATGTTTTGAATGAGTAGAGAGAAAAATTGCTTAAATAATGTACTGGCCATATACACAACTGCTATTCTAGAGATACTGGGTTTGGTTTTCCCAAGTTTAGCAAAATTTTATATAGTTTCCTGTGAATATCTCAGTACCAGCTTGGAGTTTGGATTTTGTGTCTGCTTAATGGCAATAGGCTCACCCCTTATTACATGGTGTCTAAACATACTGGCAATCCGTAGGTGTACATCATGCTTCAGCCTAATGCTTTGGGAAATACAGGCATGTGACATATGTATGACTGCTTTGAAATGTATGTAAGTAACATACATATAGAACACTAAAGAAAGACAAAGTAGTATCAGTATTCAAAGTAAAAACTTAGCCTAGTGAGTTATACAGGGTGTTTGGTGCATAGTTTGCCAAATGGAAATGGCCGATAGAAGGGGTCTTTAGCTATCTTTTCAGGCCCAATAACTCATTCTTTGTCACACCGGTTTTTTTATAACAACTTTTGAAACTTTATTCGGAAAAAATCCGGAACTCAACATTAAACCTTCAGTTAAAAAAAATCTAATTAGAGTAGTGTTTAAATTTTAATTTTAAGTTTAATTTTGATGCTTACTCTTGTATAGTTGTATGAAATTCAAAATGACTTGCTAATAATGTCTAGTTCCTTTTTAAAAACCTCACAAAGTTTTTTGAAAAAGAAATGTTCAATTAAAACTCAACTTAAAATTGCTGTAAAAAAATAACTATAAGCGATTGGGATCTTCGAATTCTTTTAAAATGTTCTCTAGTCTGTCCCCTTTCAAACGGTATGCCATAAGCCAAAAAAACCTTCTTAACTTCTATAATTCGCTAAATGTGTAATCGAGGCACATCAGGCTGATTTTCGAAATTACGGTAAGTAGCACTAGTTTTCGCATATCATGCTATTAGTAGGTAGATAGTGTTGTTATTTGTCTCTTACGCAGTCTCTTATAAATTGCCCTGCAATTTGCAGGAACAAATGAATCATTTTTTGTAAAACAATTATTGCATATTCCATCGATTATTAAGATTTTAAATATGAGAAAAATCGTTATTATTTGTGATTTTTATATAAAATATAATAATATTTTGTTGTATTAAAAAATATTGTAATATTTTGTTTTATTAAAAAATATTGTAATATTTTGTTTTATTAAAAAATGATGGAAATCTAATGTTGTTTCATTCGTTGAAAAAATGAAACTCCCATTCGGGGGCACGCATTAAAGATTAAGAACATTTCGGGGGAAAATGAAACTTTTACTTCCCATCTTCCCCCAAATATGAATTTGGGGGAAGATAACACTAAAATTTCCATATTCCTATTTTGGGGAAAATGGGAATACTCCGCCAAAATACCTACTCTTTAATTATTAATACTTCAATTAGTTGTTATGAAAATCAACAAAGTGGATACCCTAGAATACCCAGGGACGCAGTTACAGCGAATTTAGATGGCTTTTGTCTGCTGCCTATGTAGTTCATGATTACATTGGCGTTGCGACGCGAACACAGGATCCGCCGCCAATTTTTGTTCCGTTCCATATTGTTTGAATTCGCTTATCGTCACATCAGTAATAGGCCTTTGTTTAAAAAAAAAATGTGTAGTCTGTGTAGTAATTTATGTTGGGAATATAAGTATGTAACTAACGAAACATTACCGGAAACAATACAGAACTTATCACATTAAGGTAGATCGTCTCTCCTTGGGCGCCAAATTCAAATATTCTTTGATTTTCGCAAATTGATCGTCTACACATTCTCAGGTCATGGCAGTAAGAATTGTTGTTCACAACTGAAATGTTTAAAAATCGTAATCGTAGCAGATAAAAGTGTAAATTATCAATTTTGGCAGAATACTCTATTTTACACACTACACTACTATCTGCTACGATAACGATTTATTTAGCTTTAAACAAGTAGTTAGTGCAGCTCAATATTAGAATAAAAAAAATGATTTTGCACCAAATCCATGTTTTTATAACTTTAATTAAAATGGTAAACATCCATAAGATTTGATATTAAAGTATGTCAAGAGTATCGACTCTTAAAAAGCAATATAATAGATTGGAAAATATTAATTGTCACTAGGCACGCACAAGTAAAAAATATGTGAGCAGTGTAGACAGCATTATACACACATGTATATGGGAGATATGAAAAAGGTTTTAGTTTTTATAGTTTAATTATCAAAATCACAAAAAAAAATTGATGATTATTTTGTAGCTGTAATTGTAACATTCAAAGTAGGTACCTAAATTATAATTTAGTGTCCGCATAGACAATTTCTTAGCGTAGTCACGGACGCAGTGGACGTGATTGCGGTCATCCAACCTCGTTCTGCTCAATATAAGAGAACAAGGTACTGCAACTGTTATTTCTTGTAACTGTCGTAATTAAAATAAATGTTTTGGTTTCCAAGTGCCACAACGCAAAGAATACCATACGGTACCTATATGTAGGTAGGTACTTACCTACTTCAAACGACAAAGATTTTTTCTAGACCCGTGTGATTTTTACAAAAGGAACCTTTTTTTATAGTAGGTAATTCGAGACCTTTATATACTATAGCAAATTTTTGGTCACTACCACAAACAATAGAATTATTTCAATGACCAGAGAATCGAACATACTTGATTTCGAAGCCGTGACGACTTACTAAGCTTCGGCGGTATCTATTTATTAGATCGAGGTAATAACTTTCTAGGTAGCAATTATTAAACGGTGCCTTGCAGTATCTACCTCACATTATGAAATTACCTGGCATCGTGTAATTTTATCACGAGAATTATTTTAATTTAAATAATTTGCAGTCCTAAATGTAAAGTGTAAATAAGTGTCCCTAATATAAATATTGTGGTAACCTATATGTTGGTTTAGAGCTTGAATTTGAATCCAGGGCACGCACATCTGGCCCTTCGACTTCATTTTGTGGATTAAAATTAGATTATGAATAGACAGGTACTTATTTTACCTAATTAATTAATAGTTATTAGTCAAATATATTTATCCCGCTGCTAGGAGCTGTTGAACTATTTGTATATACATTATCCTAATCTATATCATCAAAATGGCCTGTACCCACTAGTGTGACATTAATAATGTGCTGAACTACTATCTGTTGCGCTTGACATTTATAAGTTAGCATTATGTATTAAATGTTCAGTGGAAAAGCGATGTATATTTCTTTTTACAATCTATTTTTCGTCGAGTCGTCTTTAATACCAAGTTCTTACGCAACTTTTACGCAAATAAACCTTTCTTTGTTTTGATTATGACGCAACGCATCATTTACCGGTTCGTTTTGTATTTTTTATGCATTATCAACTATCTATACAACATTGTGATTACCAGCCCAAAGGAGTACCTATTACGTTGACTTCAATTTTGTCAGCATGTGTGTACTTGGCTCGACAGTTACCCGAGCTATTTCATAATGCTCTTCTGAATATAGAGACCCGTTATATGGAACCCATTTGCACTTGCCACATGTTACCTCGATTACAAACGTATTCACATAACGTCTTCTATGCAAATCTTTGTTTAAGAGCGCCATTTCAATTTTCTTTAGCGATTCTTGATTGATGTTGATGGCTATTCTCATATTAGAGCTTAGTGTGATACAATTATTCCAACAATCAAGAAGCTTCTAACCTAACAAAAAATACTGGCCCTGGATTGAAATAAATCAAATCCTATAGGGTATTTACGATAGATTAGGTGATAGTTAGGTCTCTGCCTCGGGTGCCATAACAATAGTCTGGATTTCCCAGAAACGAATGTGCGCATCTTTTTTGCACAAGTACGACTTACAACAATGTTTTATTTTTCTAATATAGATGTACTGTCAAGTTTGTCTGAGCTTAACATACCTGTATACGCTATTCTAAAAGTATGGTGATGCCGCAACGTTCATAACGATCGTTACCACTTAATATCCCATTATTTTATTAATAACAGAACTGAAATTATTGTGTCTAACTAGCTGTTGCTCGAGGTTTCACTCGCATCCTATTAGACTTTTTGAGATAAGTGGTACCCTATTATAGCCTTCTCCAAGGTTCTATACCGAAATTTATCAAAATCGGTTACGTGGTTAAGGCGTAAAAAATAAACATACAGACGTAGTTAAGTAAGTACTTTCGTACCTATTATTATGTCATTACTATGAATTTCCTTATATCTTCGTTCTTTATAGAACGTGGTCTATCGCTTTTAAATCATGCAATTTAAGAAATAAGTAGGTAGATTCAACTGGACATTACCGAAATATTTATGGAAATAGTGCAGTAGTGTACCGTGAACGTGAGAATTTTTGCGTGTGAATTACTACTATACGCAAATTATGGCCAATTACATACACGAAATGACAAATTGCTATCGAAAGGTTTTTGACCTTCGAATGTAAGATATACAAGCTGTTACGGAAAGGGTATATACATATCAAGTGCACGGCTTCTTTGGATCATAATAAACTATATTGCAAAGGTTTTTAAATCCTATATCTGCATGTTAGGAAGATATGAGGAATGAAACCAAAAACCCAAACATTTCAACTTGAAATTTACACATCACTAGCAACCAAGTCAGCTGATCGGTGTAAGTAGGTCACTCACGATACATTCACCTGTGAAAACAAACCTCTTATGCTCTTACTCCTGGTATTTTTGGATAATGGGTTCTGGATATTTTATTTTGTTACTCACTTTTTCTGACAAAAACTGATTATGTTTGTGAACAAGCTAAAATACAAATCCTTTAAAAATTTACAAATCATCAATCAATCATCAGTAAATCATTTGTTAGCTTGAAAATGATATTGAATTTAGGTAGGTACTTTATGAAGGGATTAGTAGGGACTAGTAAATAATACTTAGTTACCTATCTACGTAAAACAATCTAATAACAAACATAACGGAGTATGTAATGTGTGAATCTACGTAATTATTGAAATTAAACCACAGACACAGAATTTGAGTATCCAACATGTCTTTTTTATGTTGGTTGACATACATAGGTACTCTACCAGAAATTAATTGCTTAGGTAAATACTGCGAAAGAACCTAATGAAACCTAGAACAGAAAAAGGATTTCGTAACATAATTTATTTTCAAATGAATCCTAAATAACTTTCCTCCGCAACTTATGTGTGTCCTGGTACATAAATAATGCTAAAGGGTTCTGTGTTTAGTTTAAATTAAATAATTAAAAAACTAGGATTGTTTGTAAACAAGTTCAAATGCAAATGCTTGTTTGCAGCTTGGAAAATTATTTTAAAACTTAGGCTGTAGGTAATAATAATAATACTTAAAGAAAAGTAACAAGAATTACGGAGTAGGTACCTAGTTCACGACTTTCGGTGAACGTGTAAATGTAGGTAGGCCTAATAATTATGCACATAGTAACTTTCTGCCACATTTTTTTACCTCACAATAACAACAAAACGGGATATAGGATAACGATACGAACGATCCGTTTAATGTTGATTTTTTTATTACCGTAGTAAGTAACTAACTAAAAGATTATGCAATTAGAAATGTTACAGAAAAAATATTTTGTAACATAATTTATTCAAAATGAACCCTAAATAACTTTACTCTATGCAACTTATGTGTCTCCTGGTAGAAATAAAATGCCAGTGTGCAGTGGGTTCCGCTTTTATTTAAATAGGTAGGATTTTAAAATTAAATTATGTTGGTAGTTTTTGCCATTCCAACACGCACACGGCTAAACAACTCGCAGAAGGCCAGCGTGATGAACTAACCCTTAACCTTCTCATTCTGAGAAGAGGTCCGTGCCCAGCTGTGGGACACTAATGAGTTGATAATTATGATGATAACAACACTAAATTACAACTGAAAACATTTAAAACGTATCAGAAGTTTACATTTTGTCGGCGGGCCCATTTGACTGAGACATGGGTTGGTGGTGAGTCTTTATTGTTTAATAAAACACAATAAGAAAATAGGCCGCAAAAATGTATTAAACTATGGAAATAAATTGTTAAAAGTACTAGGACCTCATGAGTAACGAGAGTTGTTCGGACAGCATTTGCGAACAATAATAACTGAACCCTAATTTCATCGGGGGTTACACACACAATGATATTAAGGGTAAATGAGCCAGTTGCAGGTAAATAGTCATAGTCGTAGTGATAGTCTTAGCTGGTAGCCTTCAATAAATAAATAAATCGAATCAATACTCAACTTATCTGTCGCTATTTTGATTAATCAATACTTACAAATTAAGACTATGTACTTATGTAGGTACCACCCCCACAGTCCACATCAAATTATCTTATCGGTTTCGTTTGTCAACTCAGCTCATAGGTTTTATTAATTAACTGATGCCCTGGCCTAACTCTTCTTTAATCGGTGTGCTTCAATGTATTCAATTTATCACAGTTTTCTTGAAATTATTATTAGGTAGCTGGGGGGAAAAGCGATACTGCGCGGCGCTACGATTACTGGATGCAAAAGGCGGGAAACCGTGTGTTGTTTGTGGCGCAACTTGAGAGAGGCCTATGTCCAGCAGTGGACTGCGATAGGCTGACTTGATTAGTAAATTAAATTTGACAAAAAATCGAAAATAAATTCAAAATGTACAATAATAATTGGGCCAGCTACCCTATTACTAGGATAGTAGAAGAATAGAAGTTTTATTTTTCGGTTCTTCCGGAGTTTCGTCAGTTGTTTAATAATACTCGTGTGCTTCGGTCGCTCCCTCTATCCGATTCAGTGTACCTAGTTGTGATTTCGTGATTGTTAAAAAAATGTCGTTCAGTAATAGTGAATATTACGAGATGATGATGTGTGTCGGAGCAGTGGACGGTAGTCTGCGAGCCGCCCGAGAGTTGTATCGTCACCGATTCATCCAGGATAGACCAGATGCTGAGCGTCGGCAGCTGCCTTCGTTGGCGTGTTTCAGTCGGATGGCACATCGTCTGTACCAAACCGGGTCCTTCCACGCATCTGCTTCGGAAGGTCGTCCGAGCAGAAGCGATCCAGACTTTGAAGAAGCCGTACTGGAGCATTTCCAAAATAATCCACGCACTAGCACACGTCGAGCTGCATTAGCGCTGGGTGCCTCCAACCATATTAAAGTATGGCGAGTGCTGAACAATGACGGCCAGCATCCATACCACTTTCGTCGCACCCAAGAACTGACACCGGCAGATTTTTTGCCTCGCGTGACCTTCTGCGAGTGGTATCGAAGCCAGATAGAAGCTTCACCAAGTTTCGGTTCAAAAGTGCTATGGACCGATGAAGCATCATTCACGAGAGCAGGGATAAGTAATATCCATAATGAACATGTTTGGTCTCACACGAATCCACATGCTTCGACAGAGTCGTCCTTCCAACACCAATGGCGACTAAACGTGTGGGCTGGTATCATCGGAGATGTTGTCGTAGGACCAGTTTTCTTTCCGCAAAGTTTAAATGGCCAAAATTATTTAAACTTTCTGGTTAATGAATTAGACGATGTACTCACTGTGCTACCCGTATCAAGTTACGTGGATCTCGTGATGGATAACAATATGGTATTCCAACACGACGGTGCACCGGCACACTTTGCACGTGATGTACGCGCGTACTTGGACGTGCGTTTCCCTCGATGGATCGGGCGCGGTAGCAGGAGCGTGGCTTGGCCTCCGCGGTCCCCAGACCTAACTCCGTTAGATTTTTTTTTGTGGGGATACATTAAAAACGTAGTGTATGCAGTGCAGTGTGATACAGTGCAAGAAATGCAAGTGCGGATCGAGGCCGCCTTTAGGACAGTAACACCTGACATGCTGCGAAATGTTCAGTTGTCCATGAACAAGCGCGCGGCCTTGTGCATACAATACCAAGGGCACCACATCGAACCCCATCTTTAAAAATGTAAGTTAATTTGCTAAATTAAGCATGGCTCTTAGATTTTATTGTTTACGTAATAAGGGATTAAAACAAGCTTAGTAGCTACCTACCTAAACCTTGGTGTGAATTTTTATGTACTATTTTATTAACTTAGGGGATGGGTCGGAATAGTTGTTGCTCCACTGCAAGTCGACCAGCAGTCGGCAGCGTGGAGCCTTATTTCACTGCCATCCTTTGCTGGGCAAGAGTGTACCATCGTAGACCGCACCATCACTTAACATCAGGTCAGGTGGCGGTCAAACGCAAGCCCATTCCTTAATAAAAAATAAAAAACTTTTTTACGTCAGTTTTTTTAGTTAAATTCGTAGGTTATTCTGGGTCCATATTAACGTGTATGTAAACCGTAAATAAGTAAATTACGTATTGCATTATTAGTTTTAAACCAAGGAGTACCTAAATGCCTAAAGTATTTACAATTGCGCACACGCGCTCGCTTTGTCGGCTCGTGTGATCCTTTTAGCCCGCGCCGACACAGGGCGGCGCGGCGGCACACTACCTACAGCGTGTACTAGGCGCACAGATCGCGAAAGAGATTTAACTTCAATATTAAGAAATGACGTGAAAAGTTAATGACCCTCGTAGTGCAGGACACGTTTGTTATGGTTTGATTTCAATAAACTTACGAAACCAAAAGTTTGGTATGAATTCCTTGAGTAATTTATTTTGCGTGGAAACTTTGCATAGAGAATCTATACCTGATGTAATCATCACCCCTTTTGGATGAATATGGTCTTTCCGTAACACGTTGTATATGTAAGTATGTACTTATTTTATTTCACTGAATAAAAATGTTGACATAATTATGTTAATAATTTAATATGTATGTATGTACTTATTATATAATTATTTATTAATGCAATTACAATCAAAAAAGTATAATTAAATGATTGACGCAATCATTATTGAATCTTATACTGAGATCATTAAATGAGACAACTTATAATATTTGTCTTGTATTCTAAAGAATATTTTTACTACTATATAATGGAATGATGGAATTGGAAATAAAAAGACAGTTTTTAATATGGGAAGTTACATTTGACCATGATTCAGTCATTTACACTTTGTCGAAGGTACTATTTGATGTGATTTGTGTGTAATGTCAGAAGCGTTTCTGCCTCGAATTGCAGTGTAATTCACTTTGTCATTACCGTTATTGCGTAGAGCCGTGATGAGATGATCGTCACCGCAATGTGGAATAAATTCCAGCTGTGGTAAAATAAAGGAGATTTCGTAATTTTAAATCACTATCAAGACTGGTAGGTACATGACTACATGTACCTATCTACTTACTTACTAATAAACCCTGATAACATTCTTAATTAGAAGCGGCGGTAGCCTAATGGTTAGCGCGTCAGACTTGCGATCATGTGGTTCCTCGTTTGAAACTCACCCATGGCACTACCGACGTGACCCACTTGTAATACAAGCATTTAGCTTAGTCCAAGGGGTTAGCAAGAATTCTAGTTATGTGCGACCCACATTGCTAGTAACACAGAACAGTTTTTTACCTGCTCTGTGGCTAGTAAGTTATTTCTTAAATAAAAAAACGTTTAACGAAAAAAGTAAAACCGTTACTACCGTAGTTACTTTTATCATTTTAAAAATAATAAAAGTAATGTTGTCTAAAACAGTTTCGGAAGTATATTTGAAGAGTTCCCTCGATTTCTCCAGAATCCCATCATCAGATATTAACCTGATGAAAATGGGACCACCTCGAGAGTATATCCTTTCAAACAAAATATTTTCATAATCGGTTCGCAAATGAAGGAGTAATCGGTGAACATGCATAGAAAAAAAAAACAAATATACCTACAGACGAACGTATATACTCCTACTTTTCGAAATTTCTAGTCTGTTAAAAAATAGTCTGGCTGAAAGAAAGCCCTTACCGGCCCCGGTGACCAGAACAATAATAGATTTTGTAATGTCTGTAACTTGTACTGTACTGTACTGTACTTGAAGACATGTTTAACCCGGCGATTTTTTTTGATCATGGAAATTCGTAAAACTATTTTTCCTGCTCTTATTTGCAAAAATTGTAGGGAAACGATAAGGATGGCAATAAAAGTCATAAATGCACCTGCATACTGCACAATTTTGCATAGGTTGCATTCTAATCGTGTGAGAGGTTAATTGTTCAAAATTTGAACTTTTTCGTTATGATGTCTATAAATTGTCCGTTACCATAAAATAATTCTATGCTAACGGACGATGGTGGCTCGGCGTACCTACCTAACATTATCTTGAATGTAATGATCAGGCTGCAATCTACCTAGAAGTATATGATCCCGTTAGCTAGGTATCACGACCGCGGCTAGTTTATTGGAAAGTGAGTTACACGGACCGTGGCCGGTGGCCGGTGGCCGAGTGCGCATGCGCCCGTGCGGCTAGCTGCTGTCGGAAGAAAACCCTAATCTGACCAATGAGGCAATCAATTTATATTTTTAGTTAAATTTATAATCATTATTTTATGTAATTACTATCGTCTTTTATATTTTCGTAAGAAATCCAAGATTTGGTTTTGTTAAATCCAAGTTACCTCTTTTTACTATAGTAAGTTCTTCGATCTCTATAAAAGAGTTCAATTGCGGTAAATTTGTTACATGACGCATTATTTTATTAATATTGACTGGCGCATTAGTCTAGTGGTCCTTAGCGCGACTGCTACGCTAGAGGTCCTAGGTTCGATCCCCAGGTCGAGCAAAGTGTTATTGGGTTTTTCTATGAATTTCCTAGTAGCAGCTCGGAGTCTGGATTTGTGCCCGGTTAATGGCAATAGGCTCGCCCCCTATTACATGGGACCTAAACATACCGGCGAAATGTGGGTGTACATTAGTACACCTCTGCCTAACCCCTCGGGGAATACAGGCGTGATGGTATGTATGTTATTTATTAATTTTTGCCAGTATTTCATGTTCTTGTTATTCTGTTGGGATGGGTCGCTTATTTATACCAAACGTATTGTCACTTTGTAGCCTTTTAAGCAGTTACTTACATTCAGCTGCTATCGGTGATAGCTACACTTGATGTGAAACATGCCTAAATCTATGAGCGTTTTTTATAAAAATCTATGTTAGTCAACTCAATGTAACTATGTCTACCCGATTAGTCGAGGTCTCCCTGGTAAATATCCATTTCAATGTAGGTGAAAACGTTACTAAAGTAGGTATAAAAAATCAGTCTACCGTAGCAAAGACTGTGTCTCAAGGCAGCAATGAATTGGACACACCTGTCCGATGGAGTATCGTGCCAATCCATGACGTCTACCGTAACGAAATCCGTTTAAGGGTTGAAATATTTTTGATTCAAGACACCCATGTTCCTATTAGGTACACCTATATTTCCAAATAGCTAAAGTTGCATAATATGTAAAATCAATGTTATTATTTTCCTTTATTCTACAAAGTTATGAAGTGTCCTCCATGTTATAAAGAAAATATAATCGACTTTTAAGAAAAGATAAGCGACTTCGAGTGTTTTCGACACGTTCCTATCCACAGATTTTATTTATATTTCTATGTTCCTATCAGATAAAAACAAAAATCACTGCCTCATTAGTCTAGTGGTCCTAAGCGTGTCTGCTACGCTAGAGGTTTTGGGTTCGATCCCCAAGTCGACCAGTGTTATGGTATTTTTCTATAAAATTCTCAGTAGCAGCTCAGAGTCTGGATTTGTTCCCGGTTAATGGCAATAGGCTCGCCCCCTTTTACATGGGACCTAACCATACTGGCTAACTGTGGGTGTACATTAGTACACCTCTGCCTAACCCTTTGGGGAATACAGGCGTGATGGTATGTAATGTTAAAAAAAAATCGGTTCGGTGTATAATCTTCGAAGAAACAAAATATTTAAACAAATGCCGAATTCGGAGCTGTAGTTGAGAGATAAAATATTAGACGATTTTTCAGCTTTGACTGGACCTACTCTAGCATTATTATATCTATTCTTAAAACTGTTTAGTGTTCTATTGTATTTCATTATTTCTTAACATAGTTCCAACCCAGACAGGCGCTTTACTTTGTGTAAAATATTTCAACACCACTGCTCCCAAAACGGTGAAGGAAAACATCGTGAGGAAACCGACGTATCCTAAAACCAAAAATTCGAAAACATGTGACATTTACCAACCCGCACTGGGCCCGCGTGGTGGATAACGGCCCACTCCCTCTCACCGAGAGGAAGTCTGTCCCAGCACTGGGAACATTACTGGCTGATTATGCTACATATTTATTATATTCTCCACCACTAAAATATTACATAAAAATACTTAATTTGAGTAATCTCAGGACCAAAACCAAGGATAACGATTTCTAAGCAAAAGTTGTAGTTTCTCCAACGGTAACATTTTATGTATCTAAAATGATGGTGGTATAGCCGAACAATTTGCGAAAAGCTAAAAAAAATGAATGAGGCGCCCAGTCAAATTTAATTTCTTCTTCAATAGTTTACATAATAATATTTGCTACAACTATGGAATGTCTTAGTCGCGTTAATTACGCATGTTTTAATTAACGCGTTACGACGCTGGTGGAACAGGAGCATTATCGATGTTTTGGCCAATTGACCTGATCCTTCCTCATAATTGACTAAATAAGTGTGAAAATATCTTTGGGATCTTTTTAATTTTAAAACTTAATAAAATGCTAAGTTTGGTATTGGTAAGATTTGGTTGTTTGCCTTCCTAACTAATAATTGCATAATATAAGAGAAAACGGCTGTTTCGCCTGCCTGTATGATGTAAACTTGTAATATCTAGGTACCAAGGTGTGTAGTTTATCCAATTAATACTTTCTACGATAAAGTTATAATGTTACAACGTATAACTAAAACGCCGCAATTGTGTTTCAAAGACTGATTTTATTATATGACCGTATGATTAAATGTTCTACTTACCTATATCCGTCTATACTAGTGGAGACAATTTTAGTCCATTATGTGCGACACCAAGTGATTACGATTGTTATGCAATGAGCACGTATTAGCGTAGGAATGGTGTATGTTGTTAGGACAGGTGTGCAATGGTTAGACGTCGGAGATGTGCGGCGGTGGCTGCACTTTCACTCTCGCCGGTGTGACAGCACCGGGGTACCGGTCACAGGCTGGCAGTGGTGCCGCGCCTGTGCTCGCCGCTGCCGGCTGCGCCGCCCAGCTCCGCGACCGATCGACACCCTGTGTCAATACTATGGTCCGCTGCGCATGAGCTCGTTCACTCGTTGCTCTGCTGAATATCGAGATCGTGTTGTGAAAAAGCTCAGATATTTTTAGATTAGGTGTTTGTTCGGTCGTGTGTTGTTACATGAAATAATGTGATGTAAGGCAATAATAATTATCTCAGTTATTTAGCTTAAATGTGAATTAAATAAGTATAGTCGAAAATAATTAATGTGTGTCTCGGACATTCGTTTTGCAGAGAAAGTATTGAATTCCGATCTCAACTTTTCCCCCTTGTGTTTTGATTGTGTCACTTTCTCAAATGCTGAAAATCTGTTCAATTTGTAACTATCCGCCAATTCGTCTCGTGGTGTGTGATTGTGTGTCTGAAATTGGATTGTGGTCTTCATCAAAATAATTAGTTTTGCTAATATTAAATTAGTTTATCGCGTTCGAATATTTTGTGGTGTCAAGGTTGACTGTGCCGCGCTGGAAGCTGGGCATCAGTATATATCAGACGCGCGTGATGCTCATATTATGACGGCCATCGCGATCTACAGCGACGACGGGCACATACTGTAAATAAATAATGATCTAATTGTATGTTCCAACGTATTTGCTATTTCTGTGTCTGACTGAAGCCTGATACAGCTATTTTATTAAAATGGTCATAGTGTGAAACCATTTAAAAGAAACAATATTTCCGTTAACACTGAAACTTAACGGAGGTACATTAACTACTTTCTTAGATTTCTAGAGGGCCCTCCTTTTCACTGCGGCACTAGCATCCGCTTTGTAGCGATCACCGGTTGCTATGGAAATATCTTCACTGCGTGACCCCAACTAGAAACGAACAAGTATTTCTCAAAGTAATTGGAAATACTGAATATTCTCTGTGAACTACTTACAATAAAGGTGTTGGAAAGTTTTAAAGACTATTTACAATAACCAAGAAACCAAAGGTCAAAAAAGGAAAATGCCTCATTATGATGAAAGTTTTATTCATGACGATAACCTTAATCAAAGAAGAAATAAACGCAGCTATCATGTTTATAAAAATGGATCGACTCCGTTGAGTTTGATAGAAACAAGTGATATGCTACATGCTCTTGAAGAAAGGGGATCATCAGTTATTAAACGCAATATTAGAAATATTAAGTGCCGTGGCAATCGCTATAAACCAGTGACACAAAATGGTTCACAATTTATCGGTGCGATGAAATTTAAAACCCCCGACATTATAGTAGACCACAGTCCACGAATGACAGTGTTCGACCCTAACAAATATTTTGACGTAAGAAACAATAACGTCTATTCTCTAACACCTTGTAAAAGTTTTGACAACTTGACTTTGAAACCGTCGACAAAAAACTATTTTTATAAAAATAAAATAAGATATGGAAGCAGCCTACAAAACTTAGTAGATGATGGACAGTTGAAGCATTTTACTTCTTCATCTGTGGATCGTGATTCATCTGTGTCACGTAGAGATGATGCCAGGAAATCCTATTCTATAGTTGATGCCCAAAGTAGACCAAGCCAACGGCGGACTTTTCGAAGTACTCCTGCGCCAGGACCAGGAGTCTACCGCAAAATAAACAATGAAGGCGTTTCTGGAAAAAACGGTACGATTACAATAAGAAATAAAATTCAAGGTGTGACATATTGCTTTATGTAACGATACGGATCTTTTTCAGTCTTTTTTTTTAAAGCTTACTAGCAATGTGGATCGCACATTACTAGTATTCTTGTTAAGCCCTCGTACTAAGCTAAAATGCTTGCATTGCGAGTGCTTGTATTATTGTATTACTATCGTTCATTATTTGGTTGTCTTTATATATTTTCAACTGCAACTTTATAAATATCAAGTATTTTGTTTTATAATCAACTAGCTTTCCGCCCGCAGCTTCGCTCGCGTGGGCAACACGATTTTGACTATTTTTTTTTTCTATTTCTGGCGGGATATTACAAATTATCTAAAATTGAGGCCAAATAATTTGTTCCACTATATTACCACTTATCCACCAATATATTTTATTGAAATATAAAAATAACATGTAAATTTCTTATTAATTAATTCATGTCCTTTTATCTATTGCGATGGTCTATCATTCTGGAGGCCTCGTAGGGTCGATTTTTATGAAGGTATAAATAGTGGAAGACCACTTTGCTCTCAAGACTTAAAATTGCACTTCTTTCTATACCACATTTATGGCTTTTCTGTCTGGTATCAAAATGACCAGACTGCTATAAATACTGATTCAGTAACAGGCAAGGTAGAATTTCTTCTCTTTCTTTCTTCTTAAATCTATGCCTGCCACCCTTAATGACTCACCCTGAAATTTATTTATAGTAATTGCAAAGCTAAGATCTTAAGGGGGAAACGTAATTGTTCTTAAAAACATAGTTGGAGGGTAGAAAAGGTATTCGAGGTATGAAAACTTAATCCCCTCAAGCACATCCAGTAATCACAGTGACCTTTTTAATACTTTTGTGCACTGCTGATTAATACTCACAGTCTAGTTCCGTTACATAGCTTAAATGTCATAAGGAGACGCAGCAGAATTACAAGTGTCCCAAGGAGGTTTAACACTGTTAAGGAACTCTACAGGATAGTAAACTGTTTCGACCGCTTGTAGCACTGAATCCAATTTCTGAATTTCTTTCTGTTTAAGAAGTATGTAATTAATAGCAGCTGAACTGTTGTTTTTCGGAGTCAGTATTGCACGTTTGCACATCCAATCTATAGACTTCGTATTTATATTAGAAAAATCAGGATACACTCTAAGATCTATTTATCTATCATAGTCACCTGTCACTACTGTATTCAGGAGAGATGGTATACATATTCAAATTTTATAATCTCCATTTTCTATTTTAAGTAATAGCTCAGAAAACTCTCCAGCAGACGCATCTCTCTCGTATTTCTTTTTAAATATAATCATTACGATGACGATGGATAATGACTTCGTCTGCTCGGGTTCCTCTAGGTACAACAGAATTTGACGGAATACCCCTGCTAGCAACACAGTAACTCCACCCATCACTCAATTGCTGCCTCTAAGAAGGGTTCTATGGTGTGCCTCTCAATTCCACTTTTGTGTGCCATAGAAAGCATTTTATATATTTATCAACCAAAGACATTTAATACACTACTACTATTAAATCTCTTTGTTATCAACCAACATTTTCTTGAGTAAAATCAGATTGAGTTTTCAAACATGACATGTGTCAAAATAAAAAGTAATTTCAATCAAAAACACTAAGGAGTATTGATATCAAATTCGAAGCAAACCACGCCCAAAATAACTTTCCCCCCTTTTTTAAGTCCGTTAGGGGATGAATTTCAATAAAATATGAAATACGTCTTCGATTAATTCTGTTAAAGAACGTTTATGCAAAATTTGAAGCAGTTTGGACCAAGGAATCACGTTGTCCCATACAAACTTTGCCCCCCTTTTTCACCCCCTTAGGGGTAGAATTTCGGAAAATCCTTTCTTATCGGATGCCTACGTCATACAAAGAACACACCCTCCAAGTTTCAGGACTATATGATAAGCGGTTTGGGCTGTGCGTTGTTCCGTCAGTCAGTCAGTCAGTCATTCAGGACAAAGGATTTTATATGTATAGATGTAGTCGGATTATTTATTGTCGGAATGTTGTAAACGGGAATAACGCATAATAATTACTTATTTTATGCAGCGTGAGCGTGACTAAATACCTATGTTTAATAAACACGGTCAATATTTAAATTAACTTTAATATAAGTTGTCCAAAACTGAGATTGTTCAATGATTTATTTATTTTCTTCGAGAGAGTTGGATACCGTCTGATACTGACGCGTCTTGAACGTAACCTGCAAGGTTATGTTTACACATTTGCCTAAATTCATGCACGTCTTAGATATGAATTTAATATACAATTTTTTGTCTAAGGTGTCAGTAAACAATTCATACATCATTGAAAGTTAAGAAGGCAGAGTAGCGAGAAAATTTCCACAAACAGGAAGAGGCTGCTTAGCTTTCGATTTTTCTTCCTTGTTTGTATCTACATTTTATAAACAGGTAGTGCAACTAATGCAATGCGCGATCTTGTGTAATAAATAAGACGTAAGAGACGCGGGAACTTCGCGATTGTGTCTATTGTTATCATAATGTTAAGGCCGTTGACAAAAAACCCTGACTAATGGCAATGCTACGCCTCATAACACTAATTAAAACTATGTGTACCCTCAATTATTTTAATTGTTTAACATAGTTAAGTTAAATTACAGCTTTTTACTAAATGCATATGAAAGTATATAATATAACAAAAGGTCTGTTTGTCCCGGCTAATCTTCGAAAAGGATAAACAGATTTTACTGGAAGAGGCTGATATTATAAAGATTAAGTTAGGCTATTTAACACCACCTCCACGGCCTTTCGGAGTTGAGCAAAAGAAAAATCTGAAACTGCTAGTGAACCCGTGGGGCAGAGCTAGATTTGAATAAAATTTGTGTTTGATATGCATGATACATAATCACTATTGGTGCCAATGTTGTATTTTTTTTTTATTAATCGATATTAATTCTTTCATTCGGCAACTGCATAAGGTGCGCAAGAACCAATAAATACATTATGCATTGTGACTGTAAATTGTTACGTGCCGGATAAATTGTTCATAAAACTTAAATATTTAAGATTAATATACATAATTTGGTTTATGTATAAGGCTTCTCACGGTACATCGAAAATTAATTGGTGAAAAAAACTTTCACCTGATATCTGAATCTCGATTCTAACTTATTTGAATATTGAATACTTTAATATAACTAACTTTATTTTTTTTTAATAATTTAGTAATGTTAGTATTAATTAAAATCCTCAGGTCAAATAAAAAGTTAAGATGGAACTTTGCGAACAAAGAATTGAGGCCGGCTAAAACTACGCCTTGCCGGGTATAAACACAATTACACGCACACACGTATACCGAAACTACGCTTTATCTTGTCAGTCGAGTTATCGAAAGCTCGACTGACAAGATAACACGTAGTTTCGGTATTGTTATAAATAGTGTAAAATTGTGTTTGTACACGGCAAGGCGTAGTTTTAGCCTGCTCACTTCTTAGTTCGCAAAGTTCCATCTTAACTTTTTATTTGATCTGAGTTAAAATCATACAAAGCGAATCCGATAAAATCTAAATATCTTCATTCGTTTTGTGGTTCTAAGCGCGACTACTTTGCTAGAGGTCTTGGGTTCGATTACCAAGTCGAGCAATGTGTTATTGGGATTTTCTATGAAATTGTCATTGGCATATGTGTCCATTAATAATTAATTATCACGCGCTTAAACGGTGAAGGAAAACATCGTGAGGAAACCTGCATGCCTGAGAGATTTTCTTGACGGCGTGTGAAGTCTGCCAACCCGCAGTAGGCTAGCGTGGCGGACTATAGCCTAATCCCTCTCGTACTGAGAGGAGACCCGTGCCCAGCAGTGGGACAATGTAATGGGGTGATGATGATGATGATATGTGCCCGGTAAATGGCAATATGCTCGCCCCTATTACATGGGACCTAAATATGCATTCGAACTTTCCTTTCGCCTTCGGGGAATACTGGCGTGATGATATGGTATGTTAAATAAGTTAGTACATGTGCACTCGTCTAATGCATCTTATACAAATATATTATTGAAAATGACAATATGACCTATACCAATCCGACTTTTTTTTTGTATTTTTTTAGGCATTTTCCATGCAAAGATTATTAAGATTTTGATTTTTGTTGATATTTAAAAAAATGCTCAACCGATTCCGATCAACTTTGAACGGGACCACCTCTGAAGTATGACCTACCAAACAAAAAACAATCATCAAAATCGATCCACAATTGGCGGAGATATCGCGTAACAAACAAACAAAGAAAAACAACATACAGACGAAATAGAACCTCCTCCTTTTTGAAGTCGGTTGAAAATAGTAATCTTACAGGGTTTTTTATGGAAAATTAATTACATTAATAAGAATCGTGGGAATTTATTTATTTTTGGTTTAAACATCATTTTTAATATCCTTTCTAACTTTTTTAAATAAATATATTTATTTTATTTATTGCTTTTAGACTGATGTAATATTGGATTTATTTACTAATACATACCAACCAAAAACACCCTCTTTTTGGGAAGACATAAGTGGTTTCAGTGATGTTTTAAATATTTTATTTAAAACATCACTGAATCACTTAAATTTTATATTTGGAACATACGGTCATTTAGACTTGTCTAGTTATTTTTTATAAATATTTTTTTATAAATTAAAAAAAAAAAAAATATTAGATTTTATGGCTGTATTGTGTTCAGCTTTATCCTGTACGCATAAGTGATAACGGACTGCGTTGTGCGTTGACAGCACAGTCGGGTACTACCGAAGTTGCATGCTAAGTAGGACTTTATACCGAGCATGTGCGGTTGATGTGTTATGTATGACGCATTCGGGCTGGGGAAGCGAGCCCGCAGTACATACCACGGCGTCTGTCTGTCGCGGTCGGTGTGAGTGCGGAGGTTCACTGGTTCAGTCGACGCCTGTCACTGCGACTTTGGGCGCGTCCTCCTGTCGCCTTCGCGTGTATTTATAAACTCACGCGTCATCGGCGTTATAATTGATAAACTGATGTTTACTACGTTTATGTTTCCCCCTATATTGTGACTCCCTAGCTTGGATGTTGTGGTTTGGAATAACGGACACCTGTTGTACGTCATACAGCAGCGAACTGCATAAAAGGTATTATTTAATATTTTTCTATCATAAAAGCAATCCTTTAGGTATTTTTGCGGTTTTATTAGATGAGGATAGCTTCATAGGTACCCAATAACTTATATTATTATATCTATATGTATAGGAATTATTTAGGCAGCCGGCAAACGATAATGAATATAGCAAAATTTTCCTGCAAGGAGCATGCAATTTAGTACCTAATTGTGTACACCAACACGGTTAGCTACTGGTTTATGATAAATAACGTTCAGTTTTACCTTGTCGCTTAGTTTACTACGCATGGCTTACGGTCTACCTCCCCATATTGGATAAATTATCTTATACAAACAATAGTAACAACATTTATTGTGAACTGGGTTTATTTTAGGTAGGTTCACTGATTAAATAATGTAACGAATGTTAACATCCTTTTATTTGTATCTGTTGTAAACATACAAATAATATTATGATTTTGCTAAATTGTAAACAAATTACAGTTTTGATAAAATATAGAATAAAATCTCAGTCTGGTTTAGTCTTATTAGGTCTCGGAAGATTTTATTTAATTTTTATTTTTAGCGCGCATATCCAGTTTTAACAACATATAAACTTTTTTTGCTATAATAGTTAATAGCCTGATAATCAAATAAATTCTGAATTATATTATTTTATTTAGTTATTAAGGATCTTCACCAAAAATTTCTTTCACTATCACGCATTTTAAATTTTAATTAATAATAAAAAAAATACTTGTATACGCTAGCAAGAATTAGGTATTTTATTAATGCTTTTTAGGCTTGATTGGAATGCAGACAGTCAGTTATAATAATTAACATTCTAATTCTAACCGAAGGTGGCTTGTGATGTTCAATGTCGTAATGACGTAACTGAATGTGTCACGTGTAAGGTCACCTAAAAACTGGTACATAGTGTTTACATTCGGTGTTTTAGTAGACCCAGCCATAAAAGATCTTGTTATTAATATTCAGATGTAGGTACATTGCATACATACGGGTTGAATTGATAACCTCTTTTTTATTTCAGTCGGTATAAAATGTTATGAATATTTTTATACAGGGTGACTAAAATTACTCCTAGCGACATAAGTAGCGACTGTATGTTTGCCGTAGCGATTAAATTCGTAATCTTTATGTCGCGTGTCCGAGATTCGATTCCTAACCGAGGCAAATAATTGTAGTTGTTGTTCTTCCGAGTCTAGATGATGATGATGATGATGTATGTACCTTCTTTGTTTCCGTTAATAGGCAAGGATCCTATGATGAAATCTGTTTAAGACGAGCAATTCTTTAAAATTAATAACAAAGAATCTCGCTGCATTTTGTTTTGTGCAAAATTATAAGTCGCAATTTGTAGTAATTGATTCAATTAAATTTCAGAGAACGAATCAGGCAGCGAGGGGAGCTCGGGGCACCGTGGGTCGTTGCGCGGTGCCAACAAGTTGGCGAGGCGCGCGCGCTCATTCAAGGACGACCTGCTAGAGCGCATCTCAAATATGCGCTCAACGACACAACATCATCACCCGCCGCATCTCTCTTCCAATATCAGGTCAATATACATGCACATCCGTTTCTGTGATATAGATAACGCGTTGTACATAGATACCAATATTTCATGCAATAGGTAGTTTTGGAAGATGTACCAGTGCAGTTATATTATTAATCCATCATTGCTTTTGAAAGACCCCAAAAGTCCGAACCCAAGGAACCAAATGTTTAGCTATTCCAAGTGGTTAGGTACCGTTAATAACCCCAGCAGTAATCACTTTTGCCCTTTCTCGGATGTCGTAGAAGGCTATTCGTAATGGATTACGTAATGCGATGGACATTAGAGAACAGTGTCTTTCTGTCCGCTACTAACAAGAAACTGCGGTAATCCTGCTGTCAAGCGTGGTGATTACGACAATTTTCCCTATAACCGTTCATCATTGGGAATCCCTTGTTCAGCCGTCATGTCAGCCTGATTCATTATGAATTAATTATTATCCATTGGTACATGTGACTTTTGACAAACTCACCTTGGCACTCCAGACGGGTAATCGCAACTCATCTCCGCATCGTTACCCTCATCGTCACAATAGTTATCTTTACTAACTGCAGATGTTTTGTTGATAACATCTTATTGTATGGGCGTTATCTAGTGACTTGTTTACTTTGCGATGAACATTTAAAACCGTATACTACTTGTTATCTATATTGATAAGTTTACCTACACAACATCCTATCTTTAGTTGGTCTGTCAGCGACAAGAAAGTGTCCTTCATACTAACAGTATTATCTTTGCTACTAGTGCAAGAACAATTTTATTGTGTTAAGTTCACGATTATTTTAATTCAAATAGTCACGTAAATGATTTTAAAGTTTCGTAAATACTAGAAATGTATGAAATTGTGAAGTGGTAACGAGGTTACTATTTGGACTGTTAATGTGGACATCGCACTAAATGTGACAGTAATTATGAGTCATGAGCACGACCCGCGACTGTCGCACTCATTAGTACATTGTCCGCTGAAATCTCATTAGTTTAGTGCGTGCAATGTTAAGTGATTACATTTTAATGTCAGTGCGAGTTGTCAGCGTGACCGAATCGCTTTTTATTTATTGTGCGGGCAATTTTTTGTTATGTCTCAGTGAGGTTGTTTGAAAGTAGTTCTGTGACCAAGAAGTTCTTAAAGCGCGGTCAAGTGTTCTTTGCGGCGGTAGTTCTCAGAAGCTTTGACTAAATGTCGAACGCACTGCGATCGCCTGTCGGCGACTGGTTTAATAGAAGAACAAATAAACTACAACGGAGATTTGTTAACAATGGAAAACGGTATGGAGTGGTTGTATGGGCAAACACAAATAGGTATTGAACAATATTAATAGCATGCTAAAAACACATTACTAAAATAAATATGAATGATAATAATCTATCACTTACTATTATAAAATTGTAGAGAACGTGTCTGTGACCTACACTGACGTGTAAATCCAAAACACTGTATCTCAGAAATATCTATTTCGTGAAAAGGGCTTTTAAAACTTTTTTTAGTTTTTGGTATGTTTTGGTAATGTTATTATAACATTATATTATGTGTTATATACCAAATTAAAGGTATTTTTACGTTTTATCGAGCCATATATATTTCACAACCATACTATTCAAACTATTAGAATAATCTAAGTAAACGTGTATTGCCTCTATAAAACTTGAAGAAAATGTTAACGATTGTTTTAGCAAAACTCTGTATGTTTAGTTACAGTGTTTTGGATTTACACGTCAGTACATTGAAGATATAAAAATCATGTCTCTTTGTTAGAGGTGCCAAAAGCACTGAAATATTTAAATTTTCTATTTACTGTTAGAAAGTAGGTACATCTTATTTCAATTAATTGAATAGAACCTGAGATACAGCTTGACCCCTCTGTTGTATGTATATCCATAGAAAGAAGAGATCATTACCGTTGGTTTTCGATTATTTTTAAATAAATATAAGTTAGATGATCCACTAACAAACTGAGGCTTGTCTCATTTTATTTAGAATGCATTAAGTACGAATAATTATGAAGAAGGTATTACTGTATTTTTCTCTCAATAAATATGCTATTCGTCCACGGAACCGAAGCTGTTCGCAAAAGCTAGTTTCTATTAAGATACTTGCCTAGAAATAAGACGATAATATGGATATGGATAAAATGGATATGCTGATGAAATAACAAGGATTAAATGTCAAAGTAGAAAAAGTGTAACATTCATTATTAATACTGCACCGATACAGTTGTATAGCAGTAATAAATGGTTATTTATAATGAAAAAAAAATATTAATATATTTAAAAAATATAGCATTGGGTCCAAAATTTAAAATAGGATTATTAAGAGGAGTGTCCCTCGCGAACGCAACAATGTTGCACTGTCGTCGCTGTCTCTATCCCTCACGATGCGAACGCGTGAAATTTGTTATTCTGAAATTTGGAGATCACACTTTTAATATAGTTATTACGTAGTTTTTTTTTTGTAAAAGGATATTTATTATATAATCTGGGTTCCCCATGAGTCAAAATGGTTCTGTATTGATACATTATCTTGAAATACTAGCATAAAGTTCGGTCGTTTTCATCGAAAATTACCAATCTTTGAGCTCGTGTAACTTTTTAACCGAGAATTGAAATTAAGTTTTACGTTCAAGGAACACGTATTTAAATGATAAGATTGTTACTAAAAATTTCAAAGACTTTCATTGGTTAAAATTCAAGAGTGGACCTAACTACTTTTGTATGGAACGCGGAGCGGCTACTATCCTCATAAAGCTATTTTGTTCTACATCGATGGTTGCAAGTTGTAGATTTTTTGCTGCTTCTGTTGAAAATTGACATTGAAACAAACCTTTTTTTCGTTTGATTAGTCTTTATATTATAAATTAATTATACAAAACAGTGTGATCTAATAACCCAAACAGAAAATTTAAGTTATTTTTGGGAATTCTAGTGTCGTTATCGAAATGAATTTATGATCACTGATCAGAAAGGGAACTCTGGAACTAGTTCCTAAAAATTATCCCTCATATTTTAACAACATAATTATCTACGTCATAGCATTTGATTATAATCACTCGCAAAAGTTCTTATCTTTGTCATGTTGATTTGATAGAATCTAACCTTATGCTTATTCTAAAATTACTAGATAAAGTATTATCATCAATTATCATTATTGTTTTTAGTTGAACTTGCATAGAGTAAGGTGAACCGGGACCTCATACTTGAATAATAATATAGCTTAGCTTTGTATTCGCACTGAGGTGTGGGCCTGCATGCAAAGCAGATTCTTTCGCAACGCATACCAAGCAATGACATTTTAAATGATTGTTTATACGAGTATATAGTACTCACTTTGAATAAGCTATGGTGGTTTATTTTTGTTGCTGCTTTTTTAACAAAAAACAAAAATGAAATCCAAATCTTGTAATGGTTGCACAAAATCAAACATAGATAAGATAAATCCGGAATAAATAACATTTCTATTAATAATAATTCTTTAATAACAAATCTATCCGTCTGCAATTTATACCACTGAGAATCTGATATGAATTTTAGTGAAGGAATAATTTGATCTCAGATAGGAATATAACCTCCGTCTGAAATCCCTACATCCCTCTCCGAATAAACCTCTCTTTTTACAAGCTTTTATTATTTGTTTGGTACTTTTTAGGGTTCCGTAGCCAAATGGCAAAAACGGAACCCTTATAGATTCGTCATGTCTGTCTGTCTGTCTGTCTGTCCGTCCGTCGGTCCGTCCGTCCGTCCGTATGTCACAGAATTTTTTCTCTGAAACTATACGATCTATGCTGTTGAAACTTGTTAAGTAGATGTATTCTGTGAACCGCATTAAGATTTTGGGGGTTCCCCATACTTAAAACTGAAACTGAAATTATTTTTTTTCATCAAACCCATACGTGTGAGGTATCTATGGATAGGTCTTCAAAAATGATATTGAGGTTTCTAATATCATTTTTTCTAAACAGAATAGTTTGTGCGAGGGACACTTCCAAAGTGGTACAATGTGTCCCCCCCCCCCTATAACTTCTAAAATAAGAGTATGATAAAACTAAAAAAAATATATGATGTACATTACCATGTAAACTTTCAACGAAAATTGGTTTGAAAGAGATTAGTAAGTAGTTTTTTTTAATACGTCATAAATCGTAATGACACGGAACCCTCCGTGCGCGAGTCGTCCGACTCGCACTTGGCCGGTTTTTTTGTTCACATGTTGCACTTATTATAAGTATTATCCAACTGCAAGGAAGGGAAGGGTATCGTATGGTGCCAATGTTCGTGACATACTTAAATATGTGCGAAGGCTCTTCCCAATTTAATTATTGATTTAAAATTTAGGTTATTGATTATGGACTCTTTTTTAAAGTATTTGGTGTTGAAATTTGCAGATCCCACTCGCCACTTAGTCCAAAAATTCGGAACATGGCAAATAAACCTAACAGTACAGCTGAGGACGGGGAAGTCACACCTGCCAAAGAACTTGAGCGGCTAGTCAAAGAGGTCTGTGGTTCTGTTTCTCCTAGTAAAATTATTATTATTATGCTATAACCTATTCCGCATACCTACATAAAATTAAACTCGTAACTTTCAACAAAAACATATTGTTCGCAGGTTACGTTCGGCTTAAAACATTTTTCGGATGTAATTACAAAAAGGAAACTGGAAATGCTCCCAGACAATGGCACTATTGTTTTTGAATCAATTGCCAATATTCATAAAGGTAAATAACGTGAATATTTTTTAAGATCATATGTGATAAATATCATATTCAGATTATTAATTTTATTACCTACGTAATAGATCGTCGATTATACGTAATGATTTGCCACCATATATATTCTGAGGAAGTAGTGGAGCAAATAAACATAGCAATCATAATTTATAAATAAAATTGATTTTTGAAGTTATTACCTTGAGAGCTGGTGATTTCAAAATCGACCGATTTTACTCATATTTGCTCGCGCTGTAACAGAACCATTATTGGTTCTCCTTGTTTAAAATGGGGCGGGATACAAACTTTAATGTATCGGTCGCAGTGATACTATAGCCGCATATAAATATTATTTTAATATTAAAAACAATAAAAATAAGAATCACTACTGACTCACGACAGGAAATCGGGATGAATAATCAACGCCATAATTTGTACTGTATCATATTTTATTATTTTCAGCAATAAAACCTTACTGTGGTCGATCGCCGCAACTAACAACCGCCGTTAAACGTCTTTGTGCGGCATTGGCTACGCTGATACGACTGTGCGACGAGATCACAGCTGTTAGCTTACGAGCCGACGCGAGCAACGAGGAATTAGACACTTCAGCTGAAGCGTTGTCATCGGAATATGTCAGTTCTGTAGTGAAGGGAGTGACAAGCGCCGTAGAAGAAGTGTCGGCATTAGCTCAGCAACACATGACGCGGCCCGCGCTCTCCCCGCGCCCCGCACTCGTATCACCGCGGTCTTCAACACAAAGGAATTCCTTGCCAGGTGTGCTATACGATTCATAGATTCACTTCTGTTGAAACGCTATGATGATAGAGCCAGTATATTACACAGTCAGCGTGTTGGAAGTAATCAGTTCCGCTAATTAAAGTCGGCTGCAAAATTCTTAGATATCTGTTAACGGGTATTAAACTCTCTACAGCAAAAACCATAAAATAGTTTGTACCTACACAATTTTTCATGTCTTATTTCTTATGAACTAAATGTGTGTTAGATAATGTTTATTTTTAAGACGACTTATACGAAGACGTATAACTCAAACTCATTATGCAAATGAAAGTGTGATAAGTAACATGTTACTGCTAGCAAATTTTAAAGCAAAGTATGATGTCTGTTGTAGATATTCCGCTGACACCTAAGGAGCGGTCGCTGCTGTCGGGCGAGGCGGGCGCGGAGGGCGAGGCGGGCGGCGGGGTGCGCGCCTCGCACTCGTCGGAGTCAGTGCTGGAGGCGCCGGACTCGCCGGACTCGCCGCCGCCCAAGCCCGCCCGCCCCAACCGGTCAGTACCACTACACTTTTACTTCGACCAAATAAACCAACGCATCGCAAACATTACATACCCACAATACACATCTACACATACGTGCTCTCGTCGCGTGAAAGCCAGCCGCGATAGCATATTCAACATCGGTGGATGGCGTAAAATTTAATGACGTGACTATAACACTTTCATAGTATTGAGACCCAGTTAGCTCGAGAATGTTAGTGGAAACTCAGGATGCTATATTAATTACTGAATTTGGGTTATTGGAATTGCGTACGTTAAACTGTATGCATAATAATCTTAAGTGATTCGTGAAGTTAATTGCCTAGTTAGCTGATGAAATAGGAATTGTGCTATGAATTTATGATGTTCTAAAATTGAACGTACAACATAGATACTGTTAAATTATAGATTTGTATGGTAAGTGAGAGTTCAACTTGTGTTGCAGGAAAATCGAGTTGGCCCCACCTCTGCCGCCCAAGCGCAAGTCAGCTAACGACAACTCCCTCCTGGCTCTCTCTATCGATAGGTTAGTTGAGTAACCTGCCTTGAAAGCCCGACTTCTTTCATGCACGCATAGGTACTATTAAATCGATTAGGTATTAATAGCTAACAGGTGTTTTGTTACTTATGTGAAATAAAGATTGTTTGTGTAATAAAGATTCACTTTTAAAATGAAATTCTAGTTTGCATGGACGATAATAAACAAAATATTTTCATCACAAATTTAAGCACAAAATTGGCATTAAATGTATACTATTCATTTTACAGCTAATGGATTAATTGTTCCCACGAGATAGTTCCATAAGAAATATAAGTAAAATATCCAGCCATATCCAGTCATATCCATCATTCTGTTTTGCAGATTGTCTCTGCAATCTCATAGTAGCGGCTCGCTGGACTCCATGCTTAACGTGTCGAATGACGATGAGCGCAATGCACACGACTCCACTAACCATGATCATGTGTTTGCCACGCCGCCTACCTCCGACTTAGTGGGTTAGTATATTTCACTTCCTAATGGGATTGAACTATTGTCGTAGTATTATGACCTAAGATAATATTAAGTACCTACCTGTATTCCCTGTGTGAAATATTGATCTTGATGATGAATGATAATTCAAAACAGCTATTGTCATCTATAAAAAAAGCTGATTAGGCAAGGAATTCAGGAAGACAGGATTCAATATAGTTCCCGCGTATGAAAAAAGTTATGACTTCACTATAAATAGCAGTCGTAGGTATAATTACGTTTAATTAAAGTGATATGAAAATTTTAAAAATGTAATATAATAATGGTATGATACGAGATCCACCAAAGCGTAAAATTACCAGGTTTATATGTGTAGTATTAAATTTTACACGTCATGCATCACATTAATTATCATAATTTATTCTTTAACTGACTGTGTCATCTTATATTCATAATACAATTTTGGTTACTTGAAATAATAATCGTGGGATTTTTGTTTTTAAAACTTTGGTAGAGTTTGTTGATAAACAGTTTAGATGCCGTTAGCAAATTAGATGCTTATGCTCTTATAGCATAAGCATCCATTTAGGTTACTTTAGATAATTTAACTTAAGAAATTGTGATCAATTCAATTCTATAAAAAAGTATAGGTAGACTTCACCTTTGACTTCGTACCAGTCACACTATATCTATCCAAAAATGCGATATTTACATTGTACAATTTATATGGATTTAGTATAATCTTATAAGAAAGTGTTAGTTAAGTGCTTGTTAAGATAAGATGACTGTACCTAGAAGCCCAGGATTCAGTCGAATATAACTCATTTAGTTGTTTTCTTTACTGCCTCAATATTTTTAAAATCGTTTAACGTTATAGGTATGTGCAGTTGCAACACTGCGAGCGAGATGCGGACGTCGGTCGAGTCGCACGAGTCACATAATATGAACTCTATTCACGCGCACACACATTCAAATCATAATCGGTATGTCAACCAGTATGTACTATGATATTTGCGGTTCAGTGAAAAAAACTCTTCTATTCTCAGTCTTTTCAGGAAAGCCGAATTCCCAATTGTTTGGCTTATGCCAATCGTTGGTCTTCACTGTAAAAACTTACATAATAATGATATTTGTTATAATTTGAATTTCTTTGTGTCCCACAGCTGAATAAAGTCCTCCTCTAACTTAGTCCAGGATTTTCTATCCTGGGGAAGTATTTTTGTTAAATATTAAAACTAAACTTTAATAAATAAAATGCAAATTAATTCGTAGAGGTAGTTTCGATTATTAGGTTCTCATTATTAGATGACACAAAATAAGTGATTACAATAGGAATTGTCTAGTTTTCCTTCCTTGACGATACAGTGAGTATTTGGACAGCTATAATCTCACCGGTATAGATCAGTTTTCTTTTTAAAATCGATAAATGATTAAACTAATGTGACAAATTAAATTTTGTTTATCGAAAATCATTTCGATTAAATCTTATGGAGTAATCCTTTCTTTAAGTACTGAGGAGGATAGATTTTATAGATATTACTCACGGCTAAATCATCTCTGTATGATGAATATAAAAAGAAATAATTAAAATGACATATTTTTATAGTTTATTTTATTATATTTTAAAGTTTCTCCAACGAATCTGGATTCGTATCAGTCGGCCATGCGGAGATGTCTGCAGAGCATAGTTTCACGTCGTCGTTTTCATCACACCACTACAGCCATACGGACAGGTAATATACTTCCATCTATCACCACTAATTCTTCTTGTTTGGCCGGTAATTTGTACGTTTTGTTTGCACATCTGTTTTCTAAAACACATCTATTAAATTTTCACTTACTTGTTTTTCCATTTGTCCTGAGAGAAATTTAATATACTTTGAATATGATAGAAACCAAATAGCATTTGTATTATCGTATGTTATTTCGTTTCATTGTCACATATAACTTAACATAGCAAAGTATATTAAGTATCATGCTTCCTGTTATTGTTTTTGCAGTATTTTTAACAGTACAGACTGTGTGACCGAAATCAAGCACACACTTCAAAGCTTTGAGAGCCGCATGAATGTAACCAATATGAACAGTATAACCACGCATCATTCTTCAAAGTGAGTGTTTCCTCTATTACCACACACACACCCTTTTCACTTTTAGGCATAAGGGATAAATATGTTGGATTGGCTTATTTTGTTTTTTGTATGTGATTAAATCTAATTAGTATTAATTTAAGATGAAAACACGTTGTATATCCACGATCAACAAGCACTGATAGCATATTTGAAATACACGACCACATGAACTTGATGTTTATAGTGATTTTACATACAATACAATGTTACGTACTTTGGAACAATTATTTTGTTACTTAAAGTATCGCAGTACGGAATCTATTACTTAACCAAGGACATCGCGGACTAACTAACTTGATTGTTTATTTTCGTAACATGGTTTTTTGTGCCTCAGACTGGCGAGCATCACATCAGACGAGAGCGAGACGCCGCCCGAGCTGCCTGCTAAGACGCGCCGTAACATTCGTTTAGATGTGCAACAACATTTCCCAACTGTTGAAATCAGGTGATTACCACACAACGCATTGAGGCTAAACGCCGTTTGCTTGCAAACACTATAAAATACCATAACGAGGAATGTAAGGTTGTGTTTGTATAACATATTTATAAATATTTTAATTTTCTTTTGTCTACTAAGTAAATATAACTATTTTGATGTAATTGTATTGCAGACCGTCTCCAGTATGTTCGCTGCATGGTGAGGCGCGGCCTCACACGCTGGCCGTGAATCACCCTCCGAGACCACCGCCTCTTCCCCTAAAGAAGAAACACAGTCAGTATACTTTTTGCTGTAGATTTCACTCTTCTTAACCTCTGAAAAAAAAATAACATCGCCATCGAAAGTACTTGACCCAGTTTTGGTGGCGGAACAGAATGGCAAACACTGAGTACCATTAACTTTACTTTTACTGCTAACTGCGACATCTTATAAAATGCCTGTATTCCTTCATTATAAATAATATATAAATTGTATATACTATCTCCCTGGTTAATGAAAACTGAATGTATTCTGTTACACTGTCACATTGTCAATGGCACTATTCATGTTTTTATGTAATTTCCTAAAAAAGCATTGTTTTGACGTACGTGATTTTTGATAATATAAGTAGTAAAATGTGCTTCGGGTAATCACTAAATGGTTCTGTGACTTTATAAAAAAATCTTGTGGGCATTGTGTATTTCTTGGGCGCTATGGTATTATGAATGATATGTTATGTGTGGGGCTATAACGGCATGTTTGTCTGTTGTGCCGGTGCGGCGCGGCAGTGTTCCAAAGCGTCGCGTACAGCGGTGAGTGGATTCATGCATGTAAAGCGCTATTTAGCTCCAAAATTAACATCAGTTTCTATGAAGATGCAAACAGTGTTGCTGTATGTTTTGCCTCATAAAAGGTCTACTCCATAAACGGACATATTGGAGACTCATCAAACGTGCTTCAGCAGTCAACAGCTTCTTGTACCTCACATTAGACACAATTCGGTGCCGATAACACCGTTGGCGTTCGAAGGGTCTACCATGTACTTGAAAGCATTATGTATTTCGGATGTTAGAGGGATCTGGATAAAATTATGGTATCATGGTGGATGCCTTTTTTGCTTTCCACATGCAGAATGAGGACGTTTATGTAAAAACCAGCTTACGCAGCTTACATGCGTTCGTTAACAACAATGGAAGTCGATCCTCGCCGTAGTTAATTATCACCACGGATGATGGATGTATTTAGCGCTTCATTATGATCATGTGTTATTGCTGTTTCACGTTAATTTGTCTGTATTTCTTCTGAAGACGCACATTTTCGCCTACGCTCTTAGTGAATCAGATCATCATTTTGACTAACTGTAAGGTGTAATATAATTAAACTGGTATTCATTTTAGATAGATGTGACGTTAAAAATTTTAGAAACTCTTCGTTATTATTTAATATCTAGAATCTAAAATGATATACATTGTTTAATTCAACTATACCTTTTGACTATATTACGGATTGATATATAGATACCGTGAATATCTGTTTAGTTATGGCGTATATGGAGATGTTTGGGAACTGCAGTCATCCTCCGAACAATGCTGCGGCGCCAACAGATATGTTCCGGCACTCTATACACAATTATAATTTAGCCAGGCAAGTACTTTATTTATGAAGAAATTGTATTTTATGTACTTAAATCACGTAGCTATCAGACAATATGTATTTATTATAATCCTTGATAGTTCAGTCCAAAGTTTCAATTCCAATATAAATTATTATTATTACTATATGCATTATAAATGAGCAAAACACAAATCTTCAAATGTTATTAATATTAATTTATTCTCTTTAGCGTGAAACAAATCGGTGATAGTGCAATTAGTATGCAGCGTCAACAAGTACAGCGGTCTATTGCGCAGTCGTTTACTGTCCAGCACTTTGGCAACCCACCAATGAGGTACGAAATTACTGCTAAAAATAATATTTTCTTTTTAGAACTTATTGTTCTATTTTAAAATTGTTTTCTTTTCTTTAGTAGCGGTTCGGAAGATAGTGTAAATATGATCGGCACTAGTCCCATTCCTTTGGAGCCCCCTCCAGCTTTGCCGCCTAAGATGAACAAGAGTAAACAGGTAAAGCCAATTACATTTTCGTTTTGGTAATACTTGATGGACATGTGAATTGTTTGTACGCTATCGGTTGTGTAATTTTGTAATTTCATCTTTAATTTTGTTGTGATTGAATAGCATAATTTAGTTATTGCGGTCATCAACCTGCCTACCAGTTAGTAAGCAATCATGTGTGGCAGTGGAAGTTTAATGATGTAATTTCATAAACAAGTTCAAGTAAATGTTTTCAATTTAAGCGGCGGTAGCCTAATGGCTAGGGCGTCGGACTTGCGATCATGTGGTTGCCGGTTCGAAACTCACCCATTGCACTACCGACGTGAACCCACTCGTAATACAAGCATTTAGCTTAGTACGAGGGTTAACAAGATTACTAGTAATGTGCGAACCACATTTCTAGTAAGCGTTTTTTTTTAAATGCATTTTTTTTGTGTAGCTCTCTGTGAATTCAAGTAACGAGCTATTGCCACCGCCATCGCCGCGACCATCTTCCCACAACAGCTCCGCTGATGAAACTGTGCTGAACAATGTAAGTTAAAGTTGTTCTAGATTTAACAGTAACAACAAAAAAACACTGATCGCATCTAATCAATTTGTGAGTAGGTAAAGGATTTGGCTCAGATTTGTTTTTGTTTTATTAACATCTTTTTAATAATGTGTAACCGTATTCCTCTTTTTAATTTGAGGTAAATATAATATCGATTGCTGTCACATTATTTGTTTCAGAATTCTGACGAATCATTTACAAGTGCCAACACACCCGGAAAGTTCCCACTTGAGGATGAGTTGGAAATGCTTGTGCAGCAACCCACACCTTCTCCTGTGCCATCGCAGGTCATCATTCGATTCATTTTTTTTCGATTTTTAAAAGATGTGGGATAAATAAATGGTAATTTATTGGATATTCATTGCCTGCAGAGAAGCGAAGGTAGCACGGAACCCGCACCAGCGATAGCAGAATCTAATAGCGAACCCCCTCCGGCGGATGCCGACGACATCATATTGCAGACGGACATCAGCTCCTGGCTCGTCCTCAAGGGGCCCAGCAAGGACGGCCCGGAGGTGCGCGGCGGAAACCCTGACGCACTCATAGTCCTCGCTACCAAAGCCACCAAAGGTTTGTCATCCTCAACTATATTGCAGAGTAGGTACTTCTACAACATTTTGTATCATCCCCATAAAATTTTAGTATCACAACTGTTTAAAGATATGGTGGTAATAGGCATGATTGCATTTGGGAACGGTCATTCTTTGAATTTAGTTTATAACATATCCATTAATTAAAAACAGGTTAACAATGGTCCTGTGCCAAACATAAAACCACCATCACATAAATTGTGAAATCTTTAATTCATAATTCTGTAAATCACATCCTATCATTGCTTCTAACCTCTCAACTGTCATGCTTTCACTTTACAGAATCGGACGAGTGTAAGTGGTTGAACCATTCTATAATATGGGTCTGGAAGCCTTTCTGGTTTTTATTTTTTTACTAATATTGGTAGCTTATCTGAAAAAATCGCTTAAAGTAGTGTGTACATGTTTTGATTGGCACCTCAGCGCAGTATATAACGATATCTTAATTTATTAATTACAATAAAACAAGCACTATAATGCTTCTGTGTCATAAAATAATAAAAATGCATCGTAAAGCAGCCGTCTGGAATAGATCGCAAGATCGGGTGACGTTTCTCCACTTATCCATAAATAGTAGTTGTTCAGTAAACTTATTGGAAAGAGCACAATACATTTGATTATATTTTCACTCTATATATATATGTACTAGCTTTCCGCCCGCAGCTTCGCTCGCGTGGGCAACACGATTTTGACTGTTTATTTTTTTCTATGTCTGGCGGGATATTACAAATTATCTAAAATTGAGACCAAATAATTTGTTCCACTATATTATTTTATTGAAATATAAAAATAACATGTAAATTTCTTATTAATTCATTCATGTCCTTTTAGCTATTGCGATGGTCTATCATTCTGGAGGCCTCGTAGGGTCGATTTTATGAAGGTATAAATAGTGGAAGACCACTTTGCTCTCAAGACTTAAAATTGCACTTCTTTCTATACCACATTTATGGCTTTTCTGTCTGGTATCAAAATGACCAAACTGCTATAAATACTGATTCAGTAACAGGCAAGGTAGAATTTCTTTTCTTTCTTTCTTCTTAAATCTATGCCTGCCACCCTTAATGACTCACCCTGAAATTTATTTATAGTAATTTTAAAGCTAAGATCTTAAGGGGGAAACGTAATTTTTCTTAAAAACATAGTTGGAGGGTAGCAAAGGTATTCGAGGTATGAAAACTGAATCCCCTCAAGCACATCCAGTAATCACAGTGACTTTTTTAATATTTTTGTGCACTGCTGATCAATACTCTCAGTCTAGTTCCGTTACATAGCTTAAATGGTATAAGGAGACGCAGCAGAATTACAGGTGTCCCAAGGAGGTTTAACACTGTTAAGGAACTCTACAGGATAGTAAACTGTTTCGACCGCTTGTAGCACTGAATCCAATTTCTGAGCCCTCCAACGGTTTAAGAAGTATGTAACTAATAGCAGCTGAACTGTTGTTTTTCGGAGTCAGTATTGCACGTTTGCACATCCAATCTATAGACTTCGTATGTATATTAGAAAAATCAGGATACACTCTAAGATCTATTCATTTATCATAGTCACCTGTCACTACTGTATTCAGGAGAGACGGTATACATTTAAGTAATAGCTCAGAAAACTCCAGCAGACGCATCTCTCTCGTATTTCTTTTTAAATATAATCATTACGATGACGATGGATGATTACTTCATCTGCTCGGGTTCCTCTAGGTACAACAGAATCTGACGGAATACCCCTACCAGCAACACAGTAACTCCACCCATCACTCAATTGCTGCCTAGAAGAAGGGTTCTATGGTCTGCCTCTCAATTCCACTTTTGTGTGCCATAGAAAGCATTTTATATGTTTATCAACCAACGTTTCTTGAGTAAAATCAGATTGAGTTTTCAAACATGACATGTGTCAAAATAAAAAGTAATTTCAATCAAAAACACTAAGGAGTATTGATATCAAATTCGAAGCAAACCACGCCCAAAATTACTTTCCCCCCTTTTTTAAGTCCGTTAGGGGATGAATTTCAATAAAATATGAAACACGTCTTCCATCAATTCTGTTAAAGAACGTTTATGCAAAATTTGAAGCAGATTGGACCAAGGAATCACGTTGTCCCATACAAACTTTGCCCCCCTTTTTCACCCCCTTAGGGGTAGAATTTCGGAAAATCCTTTCTTATCGGATGCCTACGTCATACAAAGAACACACCCTCCAAGTTTCAGGACTCTACGATAAGCGGTTTGGGCTGTGCGTTGTTCCGTCAGTCAGTCAGTCAGTCAGTCATTCAGGACAAAGGATTTTATATGTATAGATATAGACCTAATTTTGACATATAACATTTTCTTACTAACATAGGAGAATTATTACATTAATGATAAGTAAGATTTTCAGTACTTTTACCTACAGACCTTTTACAGTCTTCGTATGTAATCAGTTTGGATGTTCCCATTATCAGAATTATGTAATTGTACATAGTACAATATTGCACTACATCGTGTTAAATGTGAAAACTTACATAGGTTTTGTATACATCGGTCTGTTCCAGTGGCGAATTATTGGAGAAGTGGAGATGCGCTTTAACATCCGTTTAAATATTGTCTTGTTACAATAGTGCGGCTTTTATGAGAGTCTAACCACAAGCTTTAAATGTAGTTAAGCACCGTTGCAAATCAATTTACGCTTTGGCTCAGCAATATAATTTGATGTAACATACTTTTTGGGATTACAAATTATTAAGAAATGCTTAAATTTTTACCAAAAATGTTATTAAAAAAGTTACTTAAAACTATGTTACAGCTTTTACTAAGCTTTAGATGTATGCTACTTATTTTGAGTGACCACAATTTCTCGCTAAAGTATTTATTAGTTGGGCATTCAAAATGGAGTAGTAATTTTGGACCAAGAAGTTTATAGTTAGACTGGAATAACAGTTACAATATCTGAAACAACACATTTGTCCTTTCATTCTCGTTATCCTTGTTTTACTTTTAAGAAAAAGGAAGGTAAATTTACAAATTATGACATCTTTGATATTACGTCAAATACTGTGCCGCAATGCTTTGCCGTCAATTCAAATATAAGCAATTCAATGATAAAATTGCGGACTTAAAAAAGCCGTGCTGCATTTTGCAAAAATGCGGCACATATTTTTTACACTATCAATATTATTGTTAGTGTATTTGTTGGATTGGATATGGTAACTGTGTAGTACAGTACTAGCTATAGAGTTGTGTGTCACGAGCGTGACGTGTGCGTGTGTGCGTGTGCGCAGACTTCGCGTACCAGGAGGCGTTCCTGGCGACGTACCGGACGTGGGTGTCGCCGGCCGGGCTGCTGGCGCGCCTGGTGCGCCGCGCGCGTCACTTCCGGCCGCGCCCGCACGACCTGCGCTCCACGCTCAGCCTGCTCACCCGCGTCGTCGCCGACCTCACGTTAGTACCTGCTAGCTGACACAGATATCACTGACCATTGACCAAACTTATTCTTACCAATGCTAAGTTGTTTACTTTGTGTAAAAGATACGTTTCGCCATCATTTAGGGAAACTTGAACATAAATAAATCCTATATACCTATATATTTTTTTTTACTTTTTGGTAGTGTTCATTTTGTACTACGTTTTCGTTCACTATTTAAGCAATTAATATTTAATTATTAATTCTCATGATTTCGAATATCCAGAAGGTACTCTTGGACTCGAACTCAAGATCTTTGAAGTCAAAGATCTTGAGACGAGCCTGGCCGTATGTATAAATAACCGAAACTTATATTTTTACAGGATGTCCGACTTGGATTGTCCGCTAATGCAGGAAATAATGGAGTTTATTTACTGGCTTGTGGATGCTGAGGAACTGATAATTGCGAAGGCTCTCAGACAGATTCTAGTCGATAAACAGAAACAGTTGCATTTCCAACAGGTCAGTTTCAATTTAACAAAATTACTGGCATTTATTTTAAGAGTAATGTTTTCATATATTGTATATAACAAAAAGAATCAACAATCCATATTATTTTTACAGACTAACAACAGATACGAGTACGATACGCCGTGTTACGGCAGTGTATCGACGCGGCGCGACACTCTGCTTGACTTCAAAGCGACAGAGCTAGCCGAGCAGATGACTCTGTTGGACGCCGCGTTGTTCGTTCGCCTCACGACCGCAGAGGTGTTGCTGTGGCCAAGGGATCAGTCCGAAGAGAGCTCACCCAACCTAACGCGCTTCACAGAGCACTTCAATAAGATGAGCTACTGGGCGCGCTCGAGAATTCTAGAACAGGTGAGTAATTATTCAATCAAAATTTTACTCCTTTTACCCCAACAAATTTAGATTAGAATATAGTTCCTTTCTGCCATTCTGATTGCCATCTCGTAAGAGACGAGTAAAATAATATATGACTTGTGATAGGACCTCTTGGGGACTGACTGGTGACCCTTACGTCGGAGTCTGTCGTGAACCTTGTAGTTAGTAGTGCCTGCTGGCATGTCTACATGCCAGCATTAATGGGTCCGCACGACAGGGAAAGTACTACCCTCCCACAGAATATAGACGTCAAGTATCAGTATGCATACTGTTGCATTTCGTACGTTGGGTATGAGCGCCGGAGGCCCATGGGTACTACGTAATATCAGGTGGTTTATCGGCTCGTTTGCCGACTTAACCTTAAAAATAGATTTGATATGTACCCGGAAGGAAAACACGCAAAGTGCCACAGGAGGTGCTAACAGCACAGTTCGTTTACCCATATAATTTGTATTAATTATTAAGTTTTATTTTATAAGCATGATGCGCTTCGAAAGGGAAAATACATGTAAAACGTTATAAATTTCAGGAGGAGGCCCGGGAGCGTGAAAAATACGCCAGCAAGTTCCTTAAGGTGATGAAGGCGTTGCGCAAGATGAACAACTTCAACTCGTACCTGGCGCTAGTGTCGGCGCTGGACTCCCCGCCGGTGCGGCGCCTGGGCTGGCCGCGCTCCATCGTGGACACGCTGCACGACTACTGCACCATCATCGACTCTTCCTCCTCGTTCCGCACCTACCGGCAGGCGCTGGCCGAGACGCAGCCACCCTGTATACCATACATGTAAGATATCTCGCTAATTGCATGCCATATTAAAGAGAGTAATGCCTATCGGAATTGATTTAATGTTGTAAGCGTGCCCTGGCGCCTACACTCACCATGACTTATCTAATGACCACTATGGATCCTATTAAAAAAGATCTTTTCATTTCTCATACTCGGAAAGTAGTGTTTATTTGATCTGAATAGCGGGTGGAAAATGCTACTTCCCACCCTTGGGCGGGAATAACTCATAGTAATTACTTTCCTCCCTAGGGTGGAAAGTAATTTTGAAAATAGAACAAAATTTGGTTAGGCAGTCAGCTGTAAAAAATCTAACATAATTAAGAAAAAAAATGCTGCGGTCTTGTGTGTTTATAAACGGCCAGTGTGTATTTAAAAAAAAAACGCGTGCGGCTGAGGCAGTGACGCGGTGTGTTCCATAATTAAAAATTGAAATAGACTATGACAATATACAGGGTGTTTGGTGCATCGTTTGCCAAATTGAATTGGCCGATAGAAGAGGTCATTAGCTATCTCTTCAGGCCCAATAACTCATTCCTTGTCACACCGGTTTTTTTATAACAACTTTTGAAACTTTATTGGGAAAAAATCCAGAACTCGGCATTAATGCTTCAATTTAAAAAAATCGAATAAGTATAGCGCTTCAATTTCTTTTTTATTTTGATGTCTTCTCTTGTATGTTTCTATGAAAATCAAAATTACTTGCTAATAACATCTAGTTCCTTTTTAAAATCCTACCAAAGTTTTTTGAAAAATAAAAATTCAATTAAGAGGCAACTTAAAATTTTTGTAAATAAATAACTACAAGCGATTGGGATCTTCGTATTCTTTTTAAATGTTCTCTAGTCTGTCCACTTTGCAACGGTATGCCATATGCCAAAAAAGAACTTTTATTAACTTAACTAATTTGCTAAAATGTGTAATCGAGATACATCTGGCTGATATTCGATATTACGGTAAGTAGCACTAGTTGTCGCATAAAACGCTTTAAGTAGGTAGATAGTGTTATCTGACTATTGCGCAGTCTCTTATATCTTTCTTACATGGGGTAAGTCCTCGAACATGTAATAAAAAATATTATAAGAAAGTAGTAGTAAGTAGTAGTAGTGTCGCGATGGCATGTCTACATGCCATCATGAATTGGTTCGCACGACCGGTGAAGTACTATCCTCCCACACAGAATATCGACGTCAAGTAGCAATAAGCGTACTGTTTCGTCCTGTGAGTGTGAAGCGCCGGAGGCCGAATTGCTCCCTCAGTCCCCTTCCTTCTACTTTTCGCCTTCCCCTTTCCCCTTTTCTTTAAATAGACTCGGCAACGCATCTGCGACGCCTTTGGTTTTGCAGATGTCCATGGGCGGCGAACACAACTTACCATCAGGTAGCTCGCCTGCTCGTTTGCCTAGTTATCCCATAAAAAAAAAGTAAGTAAGGTACCTATACTCCATTTGGTTAGGTACTTAACTAAAGGTAAACAAATCATAAAATAGGTTCTTTTATAGGGCCATTTTTCATCTCGAAATAAAACGTAACCAAAATAAATTATTTAATCATTCAAAATCATTTTCCTTTTCTATACTAGCATATTTTACTACTTTGTTTAATATTAAATGGTAATTATTAATTCTTAAGATTGCGATCAATAAATAAATAAAATCTGATAATTATGTCATAAAGTATTGCAATGTGCCTACTAGAAAGAATCTAAAAAGACAGGAAATCAAAACATTTTTCTACATATTAGACTTTTGATAACTCGAAAAAATTAAGAAGTAGTAGCGCGAGGAAGCGCGGCAAAATAATTAACCGATATTATACTTAGTCGGGTAACCAGACGTCATTCGTAACAGTTTGTACTTTCGTTCGTTTTTGTGTTTCTTTTGCCGTAAATTGTATTGATTAGTTATTGTTTTGTTTGTTCGTTGTTTTTATTGATTGTTAGTTGTGTTGTTATGAATTTCACTCCCAATTCATAAGATACCATTGTAATAAAGGTTGAAGAGCCCTGAACGCCGCCATTTTTATTGTTTACCTTTAGTTAAGTACCTAACCAAATGGAGTATAGTTACAAATTTGGTTCAAATTGTCTGACTCTATTGCATATGCACGCGCGACATCTTGTACTGACTACCACTACAGTCAGTAAACGTATTTCTGCTTGATGGTGACGAAAGCCGCCTCAATGCCTTGGACTAAATCATCCCTAACCTCAACTTCCGTGGCGTAAATAAGTTCTTTGTCTGAAGATGCCGCGCGTGCATGCAATAGAGGCCAACAATTTGAACTAAATTTGTAATTAGGTACTTATTAACTATTTTTTTATTTTATGTTCCAGGATAGTTAGTTCCCTATGTAAGAGGATATAAGAGACTGTGGAAGAGTCAAATAATACTATCTACCTACTAAAAGCATGTTATGCGAAACTTAGCTCTACTTACCGTAATATAAAATATCAGCCTCATGTGTCTCGATTACACAATTAGCAAATTAGTTAAGTTAATAAAAGTTCTTTTTTGGCATAAGGCATACCGTTGCAAAGGGGACAGACTGGGGAACCTTTTAAAAGAATACGAAGATCCCAATCGCTTTTAGTTTTTTTTTTACAGAAATTTTAAGTTGCGTCTTTATTGAATTTTTATTTTTCAAAAAACTTTGGGAGATTTTTAAAAAGGAAGTAGAGGTTATTAGCAAGTAATTCTGAATTTCATAGAAACATACAAGAGTAGACATCAAAATTAGAATGAAATTGAAACGCTACACATATTAGATTTTTTTAAATTGAAGCATTAATGCCGAGTTCTGGTTTTTTTCCCAATAAAGTTTCAAAAGTTGTTATAAAAAAACCGGTGTGACAAGGAATGAGTTATTGGGCCTGAAGAGATAGCTAATGACCTCTTCTATCGGCCAATTCAATTTGGCAAACGATGCACCAAACACCCTGTATAATTTGGCGGGATACTAACTTAACTTTTGCTTTCGAAATCTTTATTAAAAATGAGTTCAAGTGATTCTGACATGTTGACCCCAGATTTTGTTAAAGACGAGGGAAATACAGTAATCGAAAATCTCTTGCCAGAAATTTCTAAACAAAGATACATAAAGACATACAATGATTTTATGAAGTGGCGGGCAGATAAAAAAATAATAAATATTAAAAAAAACTATTTTCTACTTTCCTTATATTCGAAATGAAAAGTAGAGTGCTTAACTCGGGTGAAAGACATCAATTCCTACTGGGACTATAGCCGCCCTCGCTGCGCTCGGGCGTCTAAATACCTCGTATGGGAATTGATGACTTTCCACCCTTGTGTAGCAATCTACTATTCCATTTCTCTTTCTGCTGATAGAAATATTACTTCACTACTACGAATTAAAATAATACTCAGGAAGCGTAACTCGGAACAAATTCCGCTCAAAAAGTGGACCTACTTCAAACCAAATGACGACGATTCAAAATTCGAATCACTTGCGATGTTTCAAATAGACATGCTTGGTCATTGGTTTAAATTCAGAGAGAAAACAGGGATTGCTTCGCGCGCGTGCAATATCAATATAATATAATATAATATCTGTTATGACATCAGAGTCAAAATGGCGTGGACGATATTATGCAATAAGTAGACCGGACCAAGTCAATAATAAAACAATATTATAATTATATTAAATATTTTATACTATTGTGATTTTTTAAAATTATACTATATTAATTCAGGGTGGAAGGGACATCGACGCACAACCGCATACCATGAATTCAGTACATGATTCTGGACCCCCCCCCCCCCCGCGTAGATATTTTTCGTCGGTTACTAAAAAGGCTTACATTGGGTACTTTTTCGTTTTGTTTCATGGTGCTAAAACGAACAAAGCCGATGGTTTGCCAACAAGAATTGCGACTTCATCTATTGTTGGAACGTTGAAATAGTGTTAGTGTATTCAATTGGGTCGTTTGTTTGCTCTGATCATAACCTTGGCAATAGGTCACCAGGTTCCTTTAAGGTTTCTGTTGACCTGGTACTTCAGTTGTATGTGAATATTTGTACAAACTGGTACTGCAGTTTTGTGTAACATGGTATATCCCTTTAATGATTTG